>JAWZYT010001970.1:165000-167500 GCA_034508575.1 Petrolisthes manimaculis
CTCTTCCACCTTTCCTTCACCTCCTCCTCCTCTTCCACCTTTCCTTCACCTCCTCCTCCTCTTCCACCTTTCCTTCACCTCCTCCTCCTCTTCCACCTTTCCTTCACCTCCTCCTCCTCTTCCACCTTTCCTTCACCTCCTCCTCCTCTTCCACCTTTCCTTCACCTCCTCCTCTGACACTTTCCTCTGTAATATTCTCTTCTAAACCTTGTAAACTTTCCTGTCAACTCATCTATCCACCATGTACTCCCATACAGTACTCACCTCCCTTTCTTCTCTATATTATACCCATCTATATTCTGGTGCCTTCCTAATTACTTCCAGCCTCTTTCCCATCCTTCCTAATCTTTTGTAATTATTATAATCTGATATAACCACTACACATCAAGAGATAAGTGATTGGAGTTTGTGAAATGGCAAAGTGGTAACTGAAGGTATCTAAGAAGACAAAATAATAATAATAATTGGCTTATAAAGGTTCCTTATAATACAGTAATTGGCTTATAAAGATTCCTTATAATACAGTAATTGGATTATAGAAGTTCCTTATAATACAGTAATTGGATTATAGAAGTTCCTTATAATACAGTAATTGGATTATAGAAGTTCCTTATAATACAGTAATTGGTTTATAGAAGTTCCTTATAATACAGTAATTGGATTATAGAAGTTCCTTATAATACAGTAATTGGATTATAGAAGTTCCTTATAATACAGTAATTGGATTATAGAAGTTCCTTATAATACAGTAATTGGTTACAGTACTATCATCCGTAGTTTTAAAACATTTGAGGGCCCTTACTGGAGCTCTATGAACCCTCCAAACTACTCCAGGCCACAAAACCCTTCAGTGTTTCCAAAAGGGAATCTGTTGCCTGGAGTAGTTTGGAGGGTTCATAGAGCTCCAGTAAGGGCCCTCAAATGTTTTAAAACTACGGATGATAGTACTGTAGCCAATTACTGTATTATAAGGAACTTCTATAATCCAATTACTGTATTATAAGGAACTTCTATAATCCAATTACTGTATTATAAGGAACTTCTATAATCCAATTACTGTATTATAAGGAACTTCTATAATCCAATTACTGTATTATAAGGAACTTCTATAATCCAATTACTGTATTATAAGGAACTTCTATAATCCAATTACTGTATTATAAGGAACCTTTATAATCCAATTACTGTATTATAAGGAACTTCTATAATCCAATTACTGTATGTTTTAAAACTACGGGTGTAAATTCAACGACACCCAGTGGAAGAGAAATATATATATATACAATACTTTTTATATCGATACGTGATTCAAAGTTACCTATAATAAACTAAAGTACAAGTACACGACACATCAAATAAAAACATCCAGTTCAAACATTTTGCAATACAATAATGGGATAATTCTCAGATAATAACAAATACTGTACAAATAATATACAGTTCTATTGGTGTACAAAACATGGTACTGTACATGCTCTCTATTCAAATGGGTACAAATGAATATACTACACTATATAGTACCTCTGTACTCCACAACTCATTACAGTAGTACATTTCATAGTTCAACAAAAATAGCAACAAAAAATAGCAATAAACAGTTTCCTATAAAGTGGAGTTCCAATAACTCTATAAATCATAATACAATAGTTCAAATAATACACAAAGATTATTACATGGTACAAAATAATAGGAGCTTACATACATTTCAAAGAATGGTACACAACTTAAATAATGGTATATATGTACAAAGATAACAATACATAATTATATACAGTACCCGGTACATACTGTACTGTAGTTACAAACCAAACAAGTTTATCCTTTATACAAATACCAAATGGTTTGTCATTTTGTAGCCTGCCAGTGGTACATAAAGTAAACTTTGTCTTATAATACTGTACCTGTACAGTATATATATATATATATATTTTTTTTTTTTTAATGTGTTTGTCTTTTTAATTAATATATTTTTGTTTTTTATTAATATATTTTTTTTTTTTTTTTTTTTTTTATCTTTTTTTTTTTTTATCCATTTGTTTTATTTCATTTTTTAATTTATCTGTTTTTTAATATTTTTTTATTTCATTTTTAAATTTATCCATTTTTTAATATATATTTTTTTTATTTCATTTTTTAATTTATCTGTTTTTTAATATTTTTTTTTAATACATTTGTTTTATTTCATTTTTTAATTTATCTGTTTTTTAATATATATATTTTTTATTTATCCGTTTTTTAATATTTGTTTTATTTCATTTTTTAATTTATCTTTTTTTTTTTTTTTAATTTATCCGTTTTTTAATATATATATATTTTTATTTCATTTCTTAATTTATCTGGTTTTTTTTTGTTATTTTTTCATATTTCAATTTATCTGTTTTTTAATATTTTTTTTCAATCCATTTTTTTTATTTCATTTTTTAATTTATCCGTTTTTTAATATATATATTTTTAATTCATTTCTTAATTTATCTTTTTTTTTTTTTTTAATTTATCCATT
>JAWZYT010001970.1:172500-202500 GCA_034508575.1 Petrolisthes manimaculis
ACGTCACGACTTCCGAACTGGTACCCAGCCACAGAGAGAGGGAAATGAGGGTGATTCCCAAATACTACAGCTGTTATTACTGTATAGAAAGCAGCTATTTAAAACATTATATAAACCACTAATAGTCACCTCAATAGACTTTGCAAAATAAAACAGATAATTGAAATAATGAAAACCTTTAAGATACACCCCAGAATAATAAATAATAAATAGGAACAATAAATAGGAACATAGGAAATGAAGAAATAATGAAATTAAATATTACAAGTGGAATAAGACAAGAATGTACAGAATCTACAACTTTATTTAAACTAATAACTTATAGAATACTAAAGGAAATGGAGTTACGGGGGTGTGGGAATTAGGGGACAGGCTTGGGGGTGCGGGAGTGAGTAGGGGGACAGGCTTGGGGTGGGGTGGGGTGGTAGAAAGCCTGTCCCATATTCCATAACCCCCCAAGCCTGTCTCCTTAATTTCTCCCGCACCCCCCAAAGCCTGCCCCCTACTCCCGCTCCCCCCAAAGCCTGCCCCCTACTCCCGCTCCCCCCAAAGCCTGCCCCCTACTCCCGCACCCCCCAAAGCCTGCCCCCTATTCCCGCTCCCCCCCTAAGAAAGCTAATAGACGCCAGCCTGGAATGCGGATTAGAAATTAAATATTTTAAATTCATTATTATATCATTAAATTCCCCGTAATTGTCCCTACATTTTGATATCCTAATTTTTTTAATTACGTAATTAATTAACGAAATTAGCGAATATTTTATATTTATAATTTCCCACCGTGACTAATTGGTACATTGGAGCACCTTGAGTCCTCCAAGGTATCTCAGGCAACACAACTTAATGCAGGAATAATACAGTTTGGAGGAATCAGTTTACTCCACAATTACTCTATGGAAATCTGGATTCCTTTATAGTACTTTGATTCCTCCAAAGTATGTTAGGAAAGAGAATTAATTAATAAATATAATGGTATCAATGCTGTTGTATGGAATAGTTTGGAGGAATCCAATTGGTCCAGTATTACCACAACCAACACCACAGCTTCGAATGAATTTGCTTCGAATAAATCAACTTGGTGAACCATTGTAAAGGGGGTGTAGGGAGGAGGGGGTGTATTAGGGAGGTATTGGGGGTGTAGGGAGGGGTGTAGAGAGGGGGGGTGTATTAGGGTGGTATGGGGGGGTGTAGGGAAGGGGTGTAGGGAGGGGTTTGGGTTGGGTGGTTGGAGAGGTGTAAAGGTGGTAGCTTCGAATGAACCAGCTTCGAATGTGTGAATCAGCTTCGAAGCAACTTCCTCTGCACCCCCCTATACCTCCCTAATACACCCCCCCCTCTCTACACCCCCCCAAACCCCCCCATACCACCATAATACACCATCCCCTCCCTACACCCTTTCCCTACACCCCCCCATACCACCCTAATACACCCCCCCTCTCTACACCCCTCCCTACACCCCCAATACCTCCCTAATACACCCCCTCCTCCCTACACCCCCTTTACAATGGTTCACCAAGTTGATTCATTCGAAGCAAATTCATTCGAAGCTGTGGTGTTGGTTGTGGTAATACTGGACCAATTGGATTCCACCAAACTATTCCATACAACAGCATTGATACCATTATATTTATTAATTAATTCTCTTTCCTAACATACTTTGGAGGAATCAAAGTACTATAAAGGAATCCAGATTTCCATAGAGTAATTGTGGAGTAAACTGATTCCTCCAAACTGTATTATTCCTGCATTAAGTTGTGTTGCCTGAGATACCTTGGAGGACTCAAGGTGCTCCAATGTACCAATTAGTCACGGTGGGAAATTATAAATATAAAATATTCGCTAATTTCGTTAATTAATTATGTAATTAAAAAAAATTAGGATATCAAAATATAGGGACAATTACGGGGAATTTAATGATATAATAGTGAATTAAAAATATTTAATGATAGATAAATTATGAAACAAAACGTGAACTATATTCTCCACCAAATCATGACGTCATTATATGATAATCAAGGAGGGGGGGGAGGGGGTATGGGTAGAGTGGATGGGGGGTAGAGGCCTGGGTGTGAGGGAGGGGGTATGGGTAGAGTGGATGAGGAGTAGGGGGAGGGCAAGTCAACTCAGTAACCACATTTATGGACTGCCATTCAAACATTAATTTTCAGCCAACATTCATTCTCTCTATAGGTGATGCCAAGTATGGGGAATTTTCACTAGATATGGGGAATCAGAGGTACCAATGGGGATATTATAGAACTTTTGTCAAGCACACCTGGCAATACTGCTCTCTCTCTCTCTCTTTATAATGACGTCATAATATGGTTTGGAGGAATCAGTTTGCTCCAAAATTAATTACCCTAGAGAGATCTGAGGTCCCTTGTAGTAACTTTGGAGTACACTGATTCCTCCAAAGTTTGTCAGAAAACAGGATTAATTAATAAATATTATAATGATATTTATCGACTCTGTTGCCTGGAATAGTTTGGAGGAATCAAGTTGCTCCAATATTGACACCTAATTTTTATAAGTTTATTCATAAGAGAAAATGGTAAAATTTTAACACAGGTTCATTTATTTTTTCGTTTATATTTATTAAAATGATTTTAACACCTGAATTATTAATTATTGTATATTTCTTTACATTTTATTTAATTATTGATTAATATGAAACCCATTTATTTCATGGGATAATTAATAAATATATTTTTATTTCTTTTCAGCTAAGGAAATAGAAACAAATTATTATTTATTTATTATTTATTACGAAGGAGAGAGAGAGAGAGAGAGAGAGAGAGAGAGAGAGAGAGAGAGAGAGAGAGAGAGAGAGAGAGAGAGAGAGAGAGAGAGAGAGGGGGGGGGGAGGGACAAATAATAATCTATTTTTGTATATTTTTTTATTTTTTTATTCATTTACAAATTATTTTTATAATATCATATATATTTTTACACACACACGCACAGTTTATCTTTTACACGCACATACACAGTTTATCTTTTACACACACACACACAGTTTATCTTTTACACACACACACACACACACACATACACACACACACACACACACAGTTTATCTTTTACACACACACACAGTTTATCTTTTACACACACACACAGTTTATCTTTTACACACACACACACACACACACACACACACACAGTTTATCTTTTACACACACACACAGTTTATCTTTTACACGCACATACACAGTTTATCTTTTACACACACACACACACACACACACAGTTTATCTTTTACACACACACACACACACACAGAGTTTATCTTTTACACACAATCATTACTTGGTTTTTCTCATTACTAAATTTCACACCAAAATCTCTCCCCTACCCACCTACAACATCCCAAATCCTTTAAAGTTCCTCTGCAGTTTCAATTATAACTATCACATCATCTGCATACAGTAACATACATATCTTGTCATCTCCAACCCTTACTCCTGCATTCATTCCTCTTGTTCTCATAGCTAGTTCTTCTGTATAATTATAAGCTAAATAGGGTTGGAGAAAGTATACATCCTTGCCTAACTCCTCTCTCACTTCTTACCCATTCTGTTTCTAGATCTCCCAGCCGGTACATTTCTCTTGTGTTCTCATACATACTTCTCACAATATTTACTAATTTTTCACTCATGCCTATCCTTTCTAAGACTCTACATAGCATCTTCCTATCAACCCTGTCATAAGCTTTCTCTATATCTAAGACAAGGAAAGTGCTATAATTTATATGTCACACCTACATACATAATACATATTTACATTTCACAATCTCCTCTGTTCTCACACTTACTACATTTCTTCCACTCTCTTGTAAAGTCATGGTCTAATGTACTGCAACCTGGTGAATAAAAGCGAGCTATTTGAGTTAATTTTATGAACCAAAATTGCACACCAACAGCTATAGTTTCGGATCATTTTTCGAAGCCATCTCATTGGAAGAAGTTGCAGTACATTAGACCATCATGACTTTACTACAAAAGATGCCTTCGACTCCAAAGAAACTATTCTTCTTAAACATTTCCTAGCCTTTCTCTCTTGTCAACGCCCACACCACGTTGAAAACACCGCTTCTCGTCCGATCAGCGAAGTCAAGCAACGTTGGGTCTGGTTAGTACTTGGATGGGTGACCGCCTGGGAACACCAGATGCTATTGGCATTTTATATATATATTTTTAATTCACTCCCAACAATTTCATTTCAACTCAAACAACGAACGAACAATGAATCTTTTGAGGCATTAAAAGCCATTATATTTATACACATCACGAATGACATTAAATACATCCATTGAGAGTATACTTAACCTAACCTATATGTGAATGATTATTATTGACCACGACTTTACAATTCCATATTACCCATTAAATTAGTTTTGATATTAATACATTATACACATCACAAATGACATTAAATACATCCATTGAGAGAAATTTATGTGTGTAGGAAATGATGAAAATATAGGGAACCGAAATAAACAGTTACCCTTCCATACCTAATTTATATGTTGATATTATATACCAGGGAAACTATAAAATAATTTATATTCCTATACATATATAATGTGACGTGTATAATAACATTGTATAGTGTAAATAGATCTTCAGTCAAACATTATAATACAATATATTAAAATATAAATAAGTTACCCTTCCATACCTTAATACCAGGGAAACTATTATATAATTTATGTTCCTATATACACTATATATATGTAATGTGACGTGTATAGTAACATTGTATAGTGTAAATAGGTCTTCAGTCAAACATTATAATAAAAATATATTATATTAAAATATGAATAACAGTTACCCTTCCATACCTTAATACCAGGGAAACTATTATATAATATATGTTCCTATATACACTATATATATGTAATGTGACGTGTATAGTAACATTGTATAGTGTAAATAGGTCTTCAGTCAAACATTATAATATTATAATCACGTAATATTTACAATATTCAGGTTAAATGTACGATGTATTTTCTTGGGACTATAATATATTCAAGGCAAAAAGGGCATCAGCCAATTATTGTTATGGAAGTATGCTAGAAATTTATTACTAATACTGATATTTCTTACAATATAAATATAAAACAATCTTTTATTATATTTCACATAAACATTGACCCACAAACAATATGCTTAACATTTATTACAATGTATTAACTACTAAAAGTGTCATTGTTACCCAGAATTAGTATCACGGTAAATGTTACCTAAAGCGTAACTAGGGTGTGTGAAGGAAAGAATTTATTAACTCTGGTTTCCCTTCAAAACGCATAAATCTTTCGCCTTTTACTAAAGATTTCCGTGGAGGGGAGCAACTCAATGAGTCTATAGGACTTTTTTGTTGACCCATTAAGGGTCTTATATATTATAACCAATATAATATTATACTGCATAATTACGTAGACGTAATACTGTACATGGCCCAGGTATACGATACACCAGTCCCTGTTATTATTATATACAACACACAATATACCAGTCCCTGTTATTATTATATACAACACACAATACACCAGTCCCTATTATTATTATATACAACACACGATACACCAGTCCCTATTATTATTATATACAACACACGATACACAAGTATCAATAATTCTTTTATACAACACTAAATAACACAAATATACCAGTCACTATAATTATATACAACACTATATAGATAACACAATATACCGTTCCCTATAATTATTATTATATTTAACACTATAAATAACACGATCCACCAGTCGTTATTAACATGAGAATTGCTTGTGATATGAATATTATTAAGGGGGATAGCGCGTACGCAGTCCCCCGCTAACAAAAATTTCGCACTCGAGTTAACCACATTTGGGTTAATCGCAAGGGTCAGCACCACCGGAGTGCAATGGTGAGCCTCGCCCTGGGAAAACCGCCTTTATGATCACGGTATCTCCTGTGCCAGGTAAGTATGTCATAGTAAAGTTCTACCACACCCAGACCCATCAGTTCTACATACATACAACACAACAACAAACACTTTATGCTATTATTTACCAACATCTATTCACTATGATATTTATTTATCATAAATATATAGAACTATTAATTTAATGTATACTGTATGAAAGACTTTATAAACAGAATCTTTATTTCAATACAAAAGCATATTGCATATGAATCTTACTGAACTAAAGCACATAATTATACAACACTGCACTGCTCCAATATAAGTTATGATACACACTACGAAGAGAGTCAGAGAGAATTTTGGTGACCATTGAATAGCTTAGCATGAATGTAATAATACAAACAAGTTATTGAACTACAATAATAAAAGACTAGATGTAAATCAATTGGTCTACCCTTCACATTCAGAGGACCAAGAAATCTTCATTATAATAGTTTACCCTAAATCTAAGAGAGAACGAGTTATTTCCAATGGATTACTGTCCTGTCTTATCTCTCACGAACGTCTCGCTTCCATTCTACCTCAAACACATCTATCATACACAGGAGAGTGCAATGTTCTACAGAAGATGGATGCATTTGACTCCAAAGAAACTATTCTTCATAAAGATTTCCAACAGCCACACCACGTTGAAATGATATGTACCGTATGAAGATCTAAGACAAGGAAAGTGCTATAATTTATATGTCACCCTTCGATACCTTAATATGGTAATATTGTACACCAGGGAAACTGTTGTTGTTGTTTGTGTTAAACGCCTATCGACTGTGTAATGGTCAGGAAGGCGTTACACTTATAGAGTGATAGAGTGTGTGCATGTGTGAATAATAAGTGTTAGTGGCTCTTGCTCTGCCTTGTGGAAGTCGGCAGGAAGGAGGTCGATGGAGATGATCATTTGGGGAGTGAACAAGTAGATAGAAATAGAAGTAGATGGTGTTACTCAAGGTCTATTAGACCTTGGTGTTACTCTACTTGTCCACGATTCCCGAACCTGGAGGTCATTGGGGTCCCGGTAGCGTGAGGTGTACTGGGAGGAGAGACAACTCAGGCAAGGAGAGGCAGTGACGGGGTCTGGCAGTCATCCTTCATTCCACGGTGATAGTAGGTGGTGGTGTTGGTGGAGGTGTTGGTGGACTGTCTGTCTTTCTCTTCTTCCCTGCCGTTTGCCATCTCCCAGGTCCATGTTGCCTTCGGTGGAGTCATCCCTGGTGGTGGAGGTGGAGTAGGAACTGGTGTTGGTGGTGGTGGAGTAGGAACTGGTGTTGGTGGTGTTGGTGGTGTTGGTGGAGGTGGAGTAGGAACTGGTGTTGGTGGTGTTGGTGGTGGAGTAGGAACTGGTGTGTGGCGGCTAGAATCAGCTACCCGCCACAAGCATCAGCCCTCTCGCCTGATGGGTTCTAATAGTGTAGCAGGCAGGAATCCTTTTATTCATGTATTTCAGGTTCACTCTAAAATCTTATATACCATTTGTAGCCTGTATGAATAAACAGATTAAAACCCACGATCTCTTAGTCTCCTTTCAAACCTCACCAGGAGACTAATGTAGCAGCCCGCTAAAGGTGTTGGTGGTGGTGGTTGTGGAGTAGGAACTGGTGGTGGTGGTGGTGGTGGTTGTGGAGTAGGAACTGGTGTTGGTGGTGGTGGTGGTGGAGTAGGAACTAGTGGTGGTGTTGGTGGTTGTGGAGTAGGAACTGGTGGTGGTGTTGGTGGTGTTGGTGGTTGTGGAGTAGGAACTGGTGTTGGTGGTGGTGGTGGTGGAGTAGGAACTGGTGGTGGTGTTGGTGGTTGTGGTGGTTGTGGAGTAGGAACTGGTGTTGGTGTTGGTGGTTGTGGAGTAGGAACTGGTGGTGGTGTTGGTGGTTGTGGTGGTTGTGGAGTAGGAACTGGTGTTGGTGTTGGTGGTTGTGGAGTAGGAACTGGTGGTGGTGTTGGTGGTTGTGGTGGTTGTGGAGTAGGAACTGGTGGTGGTGGTGGAGTAGGAACTGGTGGTGGTGGTGGAGTAGGAACTGGTGGTGGTGGTGGTTGTGGTGGAGTAGGAACTGGTGGTGGTGGAGTAGGAACTGGTGGTGGTGTTGGTGGAGTAGGAACTGGTGGTGGTGGTGGTGGTGGTGGAGTAAGTAAATTTTATTGACACTGGCAGTAAGTTACTGTATATGTATGTAAATATAAGAAAAGTTTCAGTTCAATGTATATGCATTCTAGTTTATTGACAAAAGGGATAAATTTATATTTATTTTGCACAAGGAAAATCTAATGTATTATGATTAAGGTGATTAAAATAACAGCATAATAATTCTATACAAATATGTACTCTTAATAAATATATAATAGTGTAGCCTATCATTACTGAACTGTATACAATTATATTAATCATTTATTCACTCTGTACTGCCGGGTTTGTCTAATTTCCCGTTGAATCCTTGGTATTATTAAAGAATAACAGCAGGCTGATGACTGACCACAACATGATAGTATTAGAATATGACTGTGTGAGAAAGGCAGCTAAGAATGTTGTAAAAGGAGGGCAGACATGGAGAATACGAGAAGCAAGATGGGATTTGAGGAGTATGGAATGGACTATTGTGACGTATACCACATGTATACGATCCAATTTCCATTATTTATGTGTATAACTTGGGCTGGTATAGTGTATGTATTATTGTAAGATGTTATTAGCCAAACTAGCGTTCCCAGGTGGCCTGGAAATAGTGGCGCCAGACTCTGCCGGCCTAGTTTGATTGCCGGCCTCGTTTGTCTGCCCCCCTTATTTCCCCTCAATGCCCCTACCATATCCCTCTTGTAATCCCCCACCCCCTCTCCTGTATAAAACGGCAGGAGTCGCTTCTGTCAGGGAGAAGTTCTGTGGAGTTGGTGGTGGTTTGTTGGTGTTGGTGTTCTGTGAGTTGTATACAGTTGCCCCCTTGTACAGTACAGATAAGTAACATTATATATATAGACATTATTTTTCCGACACTCTCTACTCGCCCGGTTATTATTGGGTATTATTATTGTGTTATTATTGTGTGTTATTATTGTGTTATTATTGTGTGTTATTATTGTGTTATTATTGTGTGTTATTGTTGTGTTATTATTGTGTTATTATTGTGTTATTATTGTGTTATTATTGGGTATTATTATTGTGTTATTATTGTGTGTTATTGTTGTGTTATTATTGTGTTATTATTGTGTGTTATTGTTGTGTTATTATTGTGTTATTATTGTGTTATTATTGTGTATTATTATTGTGTTATTATTGGGTATTATTATTGTGTTATTATTGTGTGTTATTATTGTGTTATTATTGTGTGTTATTGTTGTGTTATTATTGTGTGTTATTATTGTGTTATTATTGGGTATTATTATTGTGTTATTATTGTGTTATTATTGTGTGTTATTGTTGTGTTATTATTGTGTGTTATTATTGTGTTATTATTGTGTGTTATTGTTGTGTTATTATTGTGTGTTATTGTTGGGTTAAATTAGGAATTATTGGGTTAGTTAAGTTTAATTTATTTGGATTTAGTGTAACTTGCGTTATCCTGTATTTCTTTTTCTATTGTAATATAATTGTAAATAAGTAGCTTGTTTTCGTGGATTTCCTTAAACATATTCCATTTATCTTAGAACCTGGTGTTGCGATTGGGACTTTAAACTTCAGTGGCTTTATTTAAACCTTAATATGCAGTCAGACTATATCCATTACGCATACATAAGTTCTCATTTCGTAACAGTATTATTATTATTTGTATTATTTATAATATTTATATCATCTGTAATGTAATGTTATAATTAAGTTGTAATATGTTATGTATTATTTGTATTATTTATAATATTTATATCATCTGTAATGTAATGTTATAATTAAGTTGTAATATGTTATGTATTATTTGTATTATTATTATTTGTATTATTTATAATATTTATATCATCTGTAATGTAATGTTATAATTAAGTTGTAATATGTTATGTATTATTTGTATTATTTATAATATTTATATCATCTGTAATGTAATGTAACGCCCCCACCCCCCCACCACAACCACACACCCCAATCAGATGTCACACCAGGTAGTGAAGATGTCAAGTAGTCAAGATGTGTTGAAGTGTCACAATTACCACTACCTCCCACCCATCCACCCACATATCTCTTCACTACCTATCTACCTACCTACCACCCACATCTTAACTACCACCCACCCATATAATTATTGACATCTTCACTACCTACCTACCTACCTACCACCCACATCTTACCTACCTACCTACCTTCCACCCACATCTTAACTACCACCCACCCACCCACATCTTACCTACCTACCACCCACATAAAACCTACCTACCACCCACATCTTACCTACCTACCTCTCTGCCAAATATAAAGGGCAATGTCTCTTGTATCTCTGGGGAGTAGTGAAGTGGAACATTTTACCGTAAAATCGTTAAAAAAAATGATTTTTGAAAGTTTGAAAAGGTTGCATTTTTTAATATACATTGATTGATATTTTTTTTTTATAGAACACATGTAAGACTACAGGACATTGAGTATACTTTGATATTATTAAACATTTATTATTCAAATAATTGTCAACCACCACATAACATTTTATATTACAATATGGGTCTAATATCTTGTCCAGCCCCCTTGGGCCTCAATAACATTAATTCACTAATACGTTGGGAAGTGGGATTAGTGGAGGGGCGTGGGTCGATTCAGTACGGGACAGAGACAGGAATGCATCCTGTACGGACCCTGGTACGGACAGTAGAGCTGCGAGAGACGATGAGGGGGAGAGGTTGGTTGAAGGTAGTGTTGCCAACGCTGCTGAAATTTCTTAAGATTTACTGAAAAAATTTGGCCTATTGTCTGAACTGTTAATTCAAGAAATTAATATATATTTTTTTTAAATCTAATGGTGTCTGATATTCTTCAGATGTTTACAAATTATAATCGAGAACTTCAAATTGGAGGCTTCAATGCTCCGTTCGACCCCAACAGTAAATATTCACCGACCCCCCTGGTTATTCATCGACCCCCTTTCAACCTCCTGGCTATTCATCGACCACTTTGAGAACCCCTCATATAGACTATTGCCGTTTTGTAGCAGTGTTGCCAGATACAACTTGGTAACAATATTTTGCCCCGGTCAGGTCCCAATATTTTGCCCCAGTCAGGTCCTAACACTACCCACATACCACATACAGGGTTACATGGTGTCCTAACACTACCACTGTTGAATCAGTGGTGCAGCTCACATTAATGTGAGGGGATGAAGATGGTGTAGCATATCTAATCATTATGGAGTAAGTGGAGATGGAGGCAGTGGCGTCACGAGGGTTGTTATGGCACAATTTAAAGCCATTTGCAAAACAAAATTTATTAAATCTTTAATCCTTAAAAATAAATTGTTCATCTAATTTATTTACGTAATGCTGCCCCTAGGGACATATGTCCCCCCCAGCTCCCCCCTCGCGACACCACTGGATGGAGGTATGGATGCAATATTTTTCTTCATATTCTTAATAAAGCCTTTCAGAGAGTTTGAAATT
Organism: Petrolisthes manimaculis; assembly: GCA_034508575.1. NCBI lineage: Eukaryota > Metazoa > Arthropoda > Malacostraca > Decapoda > Porcellanidae > Petrolisthes > Petrolisthes manimaculis. The sequence goes on from JAWZYT010001970.1 coordinate 184,021, forward strand.
TTTTTTGCAATCTGCCCTGAGTTAGCAGTAAACGACTAGGTGAGATCCTGCTGCATTGGTGTTGGCTATAGTTGTTCGGGAATGTCTATGGATACTTCTGTCAGGGTGTCATCTTGGTTAGGAGAAAATATATCTTCACTATGAGGGTCGGGGGGTGAAACTTCTTGTGTATACTTTTTGAGGAGGGTGGATTGGGATATTATAATTAAGAGTTCATAAAACTGTTTGTGGCTTAAGTGCCCTTTCAGACGGTACAGTAAGTAAATATCTCCAACTTTGCAATGTTGTTTTACAGAGTGAAAGAGCCTTGGAGTTTTAGTGGATACATAAGCTGGCTTGTGAACATGTAGGAGGCATACACGTACACATGGGAACCACATGCAGAGAAGAAAGATGATGTAGCACAAAGTGAAGAACATAAGGATGATGAGCCATATCCACAGTGTCAAGAACAACTTCTCATATAGCTCCATAAGGGGGAGGTGACAACCATACTTATGTGTAAGGGAATTCACCAGCTGATTTTCTGGTGACAACTCACAGTTGACAAAAGGAGGGAACGTCTGAGACATGTAATCTGTGAATCTCTTCGGGTCCCTAGTAAATGGATATGCCAAATATCCATACAGGATGAAACGTCCCTGCAGTAAAATATCAATGAGCCACACTGCCAAAATGTCAATAAAGAGTGCCAAGAGCATCTTCCAGTACAGTACATTGTGAGTATTGAGGGTATATATCAAATAGTTTGATATTTTCTTTAACAGTATATCATTTATTTTATCATCTTTATCTATATTAGCAGCCAGTTCTTCCAACAAATATTTGCATCTGGTGTTATTGAAGTGTTTAGAGACTATGCGAGGAATGTAGTAGATACCAGCCAGGCCAAGTAAAGTCCAGGATATCCAGCGGTAAAAGAGCAAGTACCGTCGATTCTCCTCTTCCTTCTCCTTCTCAGTATTATCTTCTATAACATATGGGTACGAGAGACAGATGTTTATGTAATCAGAATCAACTGTAGAGTCGGCATTGTATTCCGAAACGCAGGTGATTATCTTCTTATAATACCTGAAATACAATAAATTTAGTGAATAATACCAAAATATACGTTTGAGTACTGGTACTCTCATACTGTTTAAGATACATTGATATCTATTAAATTTCTACAAAGATATTTTGCTTGAATGATAATTGATTTACAATCAAATCCACCAAACTTATTATGCAACTACAGTATATGTCTTTTCATTGAATGTAAAATGTGGCAAAGAGACAGACAACAACACTCTGGGAATAATAGGGCAACGTGAGAGTAATAATAGAAAAGCTATTGCCTATGAATAGATTGATATTAATGATAACGTTACTACCAATAATAATGATGATGAATGACTGCTGATTCCTCCAAATTCTATGAACCAAACTCCGTCAATTTCCCTTAACAAACTGTCTAGGATTAACCCCCCCCCCCCAAGCTATGGGATATATACCAGTAAAATAAGTAAAAATAAGACTAAGGTGAAGAATATGAAGATGACGAGAGAAGATAAAGAAGATTGAAAATAATTTATGGTCATGAAGTTGCAGTGATCATGTGATGTGGTAAACATGTTTTTCTTAGGTTAGGCCCTGATTGTGATTAGAAATCAGGGGGGAGTGTAGCATGTAAGGGTAGTGGAGATTTGTAAAGATTTGAATGTACTGTATGTGTTCCAAGTTGGTTACCATATAATTATGATCAGCTAGGTAGCATGTAGACTTGGAGGAATAAAGGGGAAAAAGAGGGAACAAAAAACGAACTTATTAGATTATTTCCCTTTACATTTCCTTAGTGTTGTGTTAGCGGCTTGGAGACCAAGATGGTTTGATACTCACCATGAATGCGACACCACCAGGAAGTGCCCCAGCATAATTAAGAAGGTCCAGCGATAGTGCATCCGTAGTACCAGCCCATCACTAGGGCCAGCACATATATGATTGGCCTTGCTCTTGACAAAACTAAGGACGGTGTTAAGGATATTACGAGGATCCATGGCAGGCATGGGGCTATTAACTATATGAGATGGGAGATGATTCTGTAACGTTGGTTACTTTGTAGTGAAGATGTCTGGTATCTTCACTACGGGGGTAATGACAAATAAGTTTGTTCTTGTCTGGTCTAGCCTCTTTATTGCTTCAGGTTACATTTGTATATCAAGTTTTAGAGTGAACCTGAAATATGACCATGTGACGATATCTATAGTCAACCTGGAATATGAACGATGTTATACATAAACATAAAGGTTGCCTGCCTGCTACAATTCCACTCTTGGATGCTGCTGGGAAAGAATGAGTGCCTAAATATATCAGTGCTCGTCTGGTATGTATGGTATTTTAAGTTGTGGCTGCCTCTAGTGGATTGTATTCTTGTAGGGTGTAGATATGTGTCTATGTCAACTAATAGGTAGGTAGGTAGTGAAGATGTCAATAATTATATGTATGGGTGGGTGGTAGTTAAGATGTGGGTGGTAGATAGGTAGGCCTAGGTAGGTAAGATGTGGGTGGTAGATAGGTAAGATGTGGGTGGTAGGTAGGTAAGATGTGGGATGGTGGGCGGTAGTTAAGATGTGGGTGGAAGGTAGGTAGGTAGGTAAGATGTGGGTGGTAGGTAGGTAGGTAGGTAAGATGTGGGTGGTAGGTAGGTAGGTAAGATGTGGGTGGTAGGTAGGTAGGTAGGTAAGATGTGGGTGGTAGGTAGGTAGGTAGGTAAGATGTGGGTGGTAGGTAGGTAGGTAGGTAAGATGTGGGTGGTAGGTAGGTAGGTAGGTAAGATGTGGGTGGTAGGTAGGTAGGTAGGTAGTTTAGATGTCAATAATTATATCCGGTGAGTAGTGAAGATGCCACAGTTTTATCTTCCACTAAATAGTGAAGATGTTAGCACATATACAGTTGTGGATATGGCTCATCATCCTTATGTTCTTCACTTTGTGCTACATCATCTTTCTTCTCTGCATGTGGTTCCCATGTGTACGTGTATGCCTCCTACATGTTCACAAGCCAGCTTATGTATCCACTAAAACTCCAAGGCTCTTTCACTCTGTAAAACAACATTGCAAAGTTGGAGATATTTACTTACTGTACCGTCTGAAAGGGCACTTAAGCCACAAACAGTTTTATGAACTCTTAATTATAATATCCCAATCCACCCTCCTCAAAAAGTATACACAAGAAGTTTCACCCCCCGACCCTCATAGTGAAGATATATTTTCTCCTAACCAAGATGACACCCTGACAGAAGTATCCATAGACATTCCCGAACAACTATAGCCAACACCAATGCAGCAGGATCTCACCTAGTCGTTTACTGCTAACTCAGGGCAGATTGCAAAAAAAATTTCAAACTCTCTGAAAGGCTTTATTAAGAATATGAAGAAAAATATTGCATCCATACCTCCATCCAGTGGTGTCGCGAGGGGGGAGCTGGGGGGGACATATGTCCCTAGGGGCAGCATTGAAGGGGGCGCCAATTGCCAATTTGAAGTTGGGAAAAATTAAATTGCTTTGTTTACACCAAAGTGAATCTGAAATAATGATGTTAAACATTTCCTGAAAAGATTAGTGCACTCAAGCCATATAATCAATGTATATTAAAAATTTGCAACCTTTCAAAACTTTCAAAAACGCTCATTTTTTCAATCTTTTTTTTTTTCAATTTTTAGCGATTTTACGGTAAAATGTTTCATCTTCACTACTCCCCAGAGATACAAGATACATTGCCCTTTATATTTGACGGAGATAAATATTAACAGATGTGGGTGGGTTAGTGGTAGGTAAGATGTGGGTAGGTAGGTAGTAGGTGGGGTAGTGGGTGGGTGGTAGTTAAGATGTGGGTGGGTGGGTGGGTAGGTAAGATGTGGGTGGTAGGTAGGTAAGATGTGTGTGGAAGGGTGGGAGGTAGGTAAGATGTGGGTGGTAGGTAGGTAGGTAAGATGTGGGTGGGTGGGTGGTAGTTAAGATGTGTGTGGGTGGTAGTTAAGATGTGAGTTGTAGGTAGGCAGGTAGGAAAGATGTGGGTGGGTGAATGGTAGGTAGGTAAGATGTGAGTGGTAGGTAGGTAAAATGTGTGTGGTAGGTAGGTAAGATGCGGGTGGGTGGTAGTTAAGATGTGGGTGGAAGGTAGGTAGGTAGGTAGGTAAGATGTGGGTGGTAAGTAGGTAGGTAGGTAGTGAAGATGTCAATAATTATATGGGTGGTAGGTAGGTAGGTAGGTAAGATGTTGGTGGTAGGTAGGTAGGTAGTGAAGATGTCAATAATTATATGGGTGGGTGGTAGTGAAAATGTCAATAATTATATGGGTGGGTGGTAGTTAAGATGTGGGTGGTAGGTAGGTAAGATGTGGGTGGTAGGTAGGTAGGTGGATGGGTGGGTAGGTAGGGAAGATGTGGGTGGGTGGGTGGGAGGTAGGGAAGATGGCGTGGGGTAGGGGTGTGGGGGGGGGGGCGTGGGGTAGGGGTGTGGGGGGGGGGGCGTGGGTGTTGGTGGGGGCGTGTGGTGTGGATGGGGGCGTTGGGTGGGGGCGTGGGGTGGGGGCGTGGGGTAGGGGTGTGGGTGGGGGCGTGGGGTAGGGGTGGGGGTGTGGGGGGGGCGTGGAGTAGGGGTGTGGGTGGGGGTGTGGGTGGGGGCGTGGGGTAGGGGTGTGGGTGGGGGCGTGGGGTAGGGGTGTGGGTGGGGGCGTGGGGTAGGGGTGTGGGTGGGGGTGTGGGGGGGGCGGGGGGGTGGGGCGGGGGGTAGGGTGTGTGGGGGGGGCGAAGCGAGCAGCGCCGCAGGCAAAAGTACCCACGGCGTAGCCGTGGCTGGCGAAGCCAGTGCTTGTTTGTATATTAAAAATTGCAACCTTTCAAAACTTTCAAAAATCATTTTTTTTAACGATTATTATAAAATGTTTCATCTTCACTACTCTCCAGAGATACAAGAGACATTGCCCTTTATTAATTAAAAGGTACGTGTCCACTTGAGAGCTGAGAGTGAAATAAATGTCGAGAGTTGGTAAAAAGTAAGTGGACACAGACTGGAGAGTACTCTCGGAGAGTTCTGTGATTCGTGACACTAGTGGACACAGCTCACCCACTATCCTGAGATTACTCTCAGGCACTTTCAGTGTGTTGATATAGCTGAGAGTGAAAGGGCGGAAGTTAAATAGTGTAAATACAAGATACAACAACAAAAATAAAACATAATAATAATAAGTGTAATATTTAATAATAATAATAATAATAATAAGCATATACAGCTGTCTTCAAAAAAAAGTTTTCCAAAAAAATATTAATGTAAATATGATTATAATTTCAAAATATTGATTATTATGGATATTTCAGTGGTTGTCAAAAATATAATAATATTGTAAATAGATTATCACAAATATACTTTAATGTTTAGTAAAAGTTGACGTCAAAAGTTTGGTTTGGTTTAATTTCATATTCCATAAAATATATATATTATGTCACACACACACACACACACACACTGAATTCACTTGAGACTCTTTACTCTCGGTGACTTGCTCTGTCTGTGTGTTCAGTGGACACGCTTCTGAGAGTTCTCGCGGACATTTTATCTCAGCGACTCTCGAGAGTGATATAGTTCTCTCAGGTGGACACGCTCTTTGTGAGTTCTCTCGACATTTATTTCACTCTCAGCTCTCAAGTGGACCCGTACCTAAATTTTATTTGGCAGTGAGGTAGGTAGGTAAGATGTGGGTGGTAGGTAGATAGTGAAGATGTCAATAATTATATGGGTGGGTGGTAGTTAAGATGTGGGTGGTAGGTAGCGAGTACGCCAATGTATACTGTGGCGGCCACAAGACATCTTCACTACTCACCATACACAAACATCTTCACTATTATTTGGAAGAGATATGTGGGTGGATGGGTGGTAGTTAAGATGTAGGTGGGTGGGTGGGAGGTAGTGGTAATTGTGACACTTCAACACATCTTGACTACTTGACATCTTCACTACCTGGAGTAGCACCCACGGCGTAGCCGTGGGTGGCGAAACCAGTGCTTGTTATTTATAATATTTATATCATCTGTAATGTAATGTTATAATTAAGTTTTAATATGTTATGTATTATTTGTATTATTATTATTTGTATTATTTATAATATTTATATCATCTGTAATGTAATGTTATATTTAAGTTGTAATATGTTATGTATTATTTGTATTATTTATTATATTTATATCATCTGTAATGTAATGTTATAATTAAGTTGTAATATGTTATGTATTATTTGTATTATTATTATTTGTATTATTTATAATATTTATATCATCTGTAATGTAATGTTATAATTAAGTTTTAATATGTTATGTATTATTTGTATTATTTATAATATTTATATCATCTGTAATGTAATGTTATAATTAAGTTGTAATATTTATAATATTTATATCTTCTGTAATGTAATGTTATAATTAAGTTGTAATATGTTATGTATTATTTGTATTATTTATAATATTTATATCATTTGTAATGTAATGTTATAATTAAGTTGTAATATGTTATGTATTATTTGTATTATTTATAATATTTATATCATCTGTAATGTAATGTTATAATTAAGTTGTAATATGTTATGTATTATTTGTATTATTATTATTTGTATTATTTATTATATTTATATCATCTGTAATGTAATGTTATAATTAAGTTGTAATATGTTATGTATTATTTGTATTATTATTATTTGTATTATTTATAATATTTATATCATCTGTAATGTAATCTTATAATTAAGTTGTAATATTTATAATATTTATATCTTCTGTAATGTAATGTTATAATTAAGTTGTAATATGTTATGTATTATTTGTATTATTTATAATATTTATATCATTTGTAATGTAATGTTATAATTAAGTTGTAATATGTTATGTATTATTTGTATTATTTATAATATTTATATCATCTGTAATGTAATGTTATAATTAAGTTGTAATATGTTATGTATTATTTGTATTATTATTATTTGTATTATTTATAATATTTATATCATCTATAATGTAATGTTATAATTAAGTTGTAATATGTTATGAATTATTTGTATTATTTATAATATTTATATCATCTGTAATGTAATGTAATGTAATGCATAAAAAAATAAAAGTTGCATAAAAAAAAGTTGCATAAAAAAAAATTGCATAAAAAAAAAAAGTTGCATAAAAAAAATTTACTTAAAAAAAAAGTTACTTAAAAAAAAAAAGTTACTTAAAAAAAAAAAAAGTTGCATTAAAAAAAAATAAATTGCATAAAAAAAAAGTTGCATAAATAATAATAATAATAAAAAAATACTTTACAAAAAAAAGAAAAAAAGTGACTTTAAAACAAAAAAACAAAAAGTTACTTAAAAAAAAAAAGTTGCTTTAAAAAAAATAAATAAATAAAGTTGCTTAAAAAAAACAGTTGCTTAAAAAAAAAAAGTTGCTAAAAAAAAAAAAAAACTTGCTTAAAAAAATAAAAAAATAAGTTGCATAAAAAAAAAAGTTGCATAAAAAAAAAGTCGCATAAAAAAAAAAGTTGCAATCATCTGTAATGTAATGTTATAATTAAGTTGTAATATGTTATGTATTATTTGTATTATTTATGATATTTATATCATCTGTAATGTAATGTTATAATTAAGTTTTAATATGTTATGTATTATTTGTATTATTTATAATATTTATATCATCTGTAATGTAATGTTATAATTAAGTTGAAATATGTTATGTATTATTTGTATTATTATTATTTGTATTATTTATAATATTTATATCATCTGTAATGTAATGTTATAATTAAGTTGTAATATGTTATGTATTATTTGTATTATTTATAATATTTATATCATCTGTAATGTAATGTTATAATTAAGTTGTAATATGTTATGAATTATTGGTATTATTTATAAAATATATATCGTCTGTAATGTAATGTTATAATTAAGTTGTAATATTTATAATATTTATTTCTTCTGTAATGTAATGTTATAATTAAGTTGTAATATGTTATGTATTACTTGTATTATTTATAATATTTATAATATTTATATCATCTCTAATGTAATGTTATATTTAAGTTTTAATATGTATGTTATAATTAAGTTTTAATATGTTATGTATTATTTGTATTATTTATAATATTTATATCATCTGTAATGTAATGTTATAATTAAGTTGTAATATGTTATGTATTATTTGTATTATTTATAATATTTATATCATCTATAATGTAATGTTATAATTAAGTTGTAATATGTTATGTATTATTTGTATTATTTATAATTTTTTATATCATCTGTAATGTAATGTAATGTAATGCATAAAAAAATAAAAGTTGCATAAAAAAAAAGTTGCATAAAAAAAAAATTGCATAAAAAAAAAAATGCATAAAAAAAATTACTTAAAAAAAAAAGTTACTTAAAAAAAAAAGTTGCATTAAAAAAAAAAAATTGCATAAAAAAAAAAAGTTGCATAAATAATAATAATAATAAAAAATTACTTTACAAAAAAAAGAAAAAAAAGTTGCTTTAAAACAGAAAAAGAAAAAGTTACTTAAAAAAAAAAAGTTGCTTTAAAAAAAATAAAATAAATAAAGTTGCTTAAAAAAAACAGTTGCTTACAAAAAAACAGTTGCTTAAAAAAAAAAAAAAACTTGCTTAAAAAAATAAAAAAATAAGTTGCATAAAAAAAGTTGAAAAAAAATAAGTTGCATGAAAAAAGTTGCATAAAAAAAAGTTGCATAAAAAAAAAGTTGCATAAAAAAAAAAGTTGCAATCATCTGTAATGTAATGTTATAATTAAGTTGTAATATGTTATGTATTATTTGTATTATTTATAATATTTATATCATCTGTAATGTAATGTTATAATTAAGTTGTAATATGTTATGTATTATTTGTATTATTTATAATATTTATATCATCTGTAATGTAATGTTATAATTAAGTTGTAATATTTATAATATTTATATCTTCTGTAATGTAATGTTATAATTAAGTTGTAATATGTTATGTATTATTTGTATTATTTATAATATTTATATCATCTGTAATGTAATGTTATAATTAAGTTGTAATATTTATAATATTTATATCTTCTGTAATGTAATGTTATAATTAAGTTGTAATATGTTATGTATTATTTGTATTATTTATAATATTTATATCATCTGTAATGTAATGTTATAATTAAGTTTTTATATGTTATGCATTATTAGTTTTATTTATAATATTTATATCATCTGTAATGTAATGTTATAATTAAGTTGTAATATGTTATGTATTATTTGTATTATTTATAATATTTATATCATCTGTAATGTAATGTTATAATTAAGTTGTAATATGTTATGTATTATTTGTATTATTATTATTTGTATTATTTATAATATTTATATCATCTGTAATGTAATGTTATAATTAAGTTGAAATATGTTATGTATTATTTGTATTATTATTATTTGTATTATTTATAATATTTATATCATCTGTAATGTAATGTTATAATTAAGTTGTAATATGTTATGTATTATTTGTATTATTTATAATATTTATATCATCTGTAATGTAATGTTATAATTAAGTTGTAATATGTTATGAATTATTGGTATTATTTATAAAATATATATCGTCTGTAATGTAATGTTATAATTAAGTTGTAATATTTATAATATTTATTTCTTCTGTAATGTAATGTTATAATTAAGTTGTAATATGTTATGTATTACTTGTATTATTTATAATATTTATAATATTTATATCATCTCTAATGTAATGTTATATTTAAGTTTTAATATGTATGTTATAATTAAGTTTTAATATGTTATGTATTATTTGTATTATTTATAATATTTATATCATCTGTAATGTAATGTTATAATTAAGTTGTAATATGTTATGTATTATTTGTATTATTTATAATATTTATATCATCTATAATGTAATGTTATAATTAAGTTGTAATATGTTATGTATTATTTGTATTATTTATAATTTTTTATATCATCTGTAATGTAATGTTATAATTAAGTTGTAATATGTTATGTATTATTTGTATTATTTATAATTTTTTATATCATCTGTAATGTAATGTAATGTAATGCATAAAAAAATAAAAGTTGCATAAAAAAAAAGTTGCATAAAAAAAAAAATTGCATAAAAAAAAAATGCATAAAAAAAATTACTTAAAAAAAAAAGTTACTTAAAAAAAAAAGTTGCATTAAAAAAAAAAAATTGCATAAAAAAAAAAGTTGCATAAATAATAATAATAATAAAAAATTACTTTACAAAAAAAAGAAATAAAAGTTGCTTTAAAACAGAAAAAGAAAAAGTTACTTAAAAAAAAAAAGTTGCTTTAAAAAAAATAAAATAAATAAAGTTGCTTAAAAAAAACAGTTGCTTTCAAAAAAACAGTTGCTTAAAAAAAAAAAAAAACTTGCTTAAAAAAATAAAAAAATAAGTTGCATAAAAAAAAGTTGAAAAAAAATAAGTTGCATGAAAAAAGTTGCATAAAAAAAAAGTTGCATAAAAAAAAAGTTGCATAAAAAAAAAGTTGCAATCATCTGTAATGTAATGTTATAATTAAGTTGTAATATGTTATGTATTATTTGTATTATTTATAATATTTATATCATCTGTAATGTAATGTTATAATTAAGTTGTAATATGTTATGTATTATTTGTATTATTTATAATATTTATATCATCTGTAATGTAATGTTATAATTAAGTTGTAATATTTATAATATTTATATCTTCTGTAATGTAATGTTATAATTAAGTTGTAATATTTATAATATTTATATCATTTGTAATGTAATGTTATAATTAAGTTGTAATATGTTATGTATTATTTGTATTATTATTATTTGTATTATTTATAATATTTATATCATCTGTAATGTAATGTTATAATTAAGTTGTAATATGTTATGTATTATTTGTATTATTTATAATATTTATATCATCTATAATGTAATGTTATAATTAAGTTGTAATATGTTATGTATTATTTGTATTATTTATAATTTTTTATATCATCTGTAATGTAATGTTATAATTAAGTTGTAATATGTTATGTATTATTTGTATTATTTATAATATTTATATCATCTATAATGTAATGTTATAATTAAGTTGTAATATGTTATGTATTATTTGTATTATTTATAATTTTTTATATCATCTGTAATGTAATGTAATGTAATGCATAAAAAATAAAAGTTGCATAAAAAAAAAGTTGCATAAAAAAAAAATTGCATAAAAAAAAAAATGCATAAAAAAAATTACTTAAAAAAAAAAGTTACTTAAAAAAAAAAGTTGCATTAAAAAAAAAAAATTGCATAAAAAAAAAAGTTGCATAAATAATAATAATAATAAAAAATTACTTTACAAAAAAAAGAAAAAAAAGTTGCTTTAAAACAGAAAAAGAAAAAGTTACTTAAAAAAAAAAAGTTGCTTTAAAAAAAATAAAATAAATAAAGTTGCTTAAAAAAAACAGTTGCTTACAAAAAAACAGTTGCTTAAAAAAAAAAAAAACTTGCTTAAAAAAATAAAAAAATAAGTTGCATAAAAAAAGTTGAAAAAAAATAAGTTGCATGAAAAAAGTTGCATAAAAAAAAGTTGCATAAAAAAAAAGTTGCATAAAAAAAAAAGTTGCAATCATCTGTAATGTAATGTTATAATTAAGTTGTAATATGTTATGTATTATTTGTATTATTTATAATATTTATATCATCTGTAATGTAATGTTATAATTAAGTTGTAATATGTTATGTATTATTTGTATTATTTATAATATTTATATCATCTGTAATGTAATGTTATAATTAAGTTGTAATATTTATAATATTTATATCTTCTGTAATGTAATGTTATAATTAAGTTGTAATATGTTATGTATTATTTGTATTATTTATAATATTTATATCATCTGTAATGTAATGTTATAATTAAGTTGTAATATGTTATGTATTATTTGTAATATTTATAATATTTATATCTTCTGTAATGTAATGTTATAATTAAGTTGTAATATGTTATGTATTATTTGTATTATTTATAATATTTATATCATCTGTAATGTAATGTTATAATTAAGTTGTAATATTTATAATATTTATATCTTCTGTAATGTAATGTTATAATTAAGTTGTAATATGTTATGTATTATTTGTATTATTTATAATATTTATATCATCTGTAATGTAATGTTATAATTAAGTTTTTATATGTTATGCATTATTAGTTTTATTTATAATATTTATATCATCTGTAATGTAATGTTATAATTAAGTTGTAATATGTTATGTATTATTTGTATTATTTATAATATTTATATCATCTGTAATGTAATGTTATAATTAAGTTGTAATATGTTATGTATTATTTGTATTATTATTATTTGTATTATTTATAATATTTATATCATCTGTAATGTAATGTTATAATTAAGTTGTAATATGTTATGTATTATTTGTATTATTTATAATATTTATATCATCTGTAATGTAATGTTATAATTAAGTTGTAATATGTTATGTATTATTTGTATTATTTATGATATTTATATCATCTGTAATGTAATGTTATAATTAAGTTTTAATATGTTATGTATTATTTGTATTATTTATAATATTTATATCATCTGTAATGTAATGTTATAATTAAGTTGTAATATGTTATGTATTATTTGTATTATTTATAATATTTATATCATCTGTAATGTAATGTTATAATTAAGTTTTAATATGTTATGAATTATTGGTATTATTTATAAAATATATATCGTCTGTAATGTAATGTTATAATTAAGTTGTAATATTTATAATATTTATTTCTTCTGTAATGTAATGTTATAATTAAGTTGTAATATGTTATGTATTACTTGTATTATTTATAATATTTATAATATTTATATCATCTCTAATGTAATGTTATATTTAAGTTTTAATATGTATGTTATAATTAAGTTTTAATATGTTATGTATTATTTGTATTATTTATAATATTTATATCATCTGTAATGTAATGTTATAATTAAGTTGTAATATGTTATGTATTATTTGTATTATTTATAATTTTTTATATCATCTGTAATGTAATGTAATGTAATGCATAAAAAAATAAAAGTTGCATAAAAAAAAAGTTGCATAAAAAAAAAAAATTGCATAAAAAAAAAATGCATAAAAAAAATTACTTAAAAAAAAAAGTTACTTAAAAAAAAAAGTTGCATTAAAAAAAAAAATTGCATAAAAAAAAAAGTTGCATAAATAATAATAATAATAAAAAATTACTTTACAAAAAAAAGAAAAAAAAGTTGCTTTAAAACAGAAAAAGAAAAAGTTACTTAAAAAAAAAAAGTTGCTTTAAAAAAAATAAAATAAATAAAGTTGCTTAAAAAAAACAGTTGCTTACAAAAAAACAGTTGCTTAAAAAAAAAAAAAAACTTGCTTAAAAAAATAAAAAAATAAGTTGCATAAAAAAAAGTTGAAAAAAAATAAGTTGCATGAAAAAAGTTGCATAAAAAAAAAGTTGCATAAAAAAAAAGTTGCATAAAAAAAAAGTTGCAATCATCTGTAATGTAATGTTATAATTAAGTTGTAATATGTTATGTATTATTTGTATTATTTATAATATTTATATCATCTGTAATGTAATGTTATAATTAAGTTGTAATATGTTATGTATTATTTGTATTATTTATAATATTTATATCATCTGTAATGTAATGTTATAATTAAGTTGTAATATTTATAATATTTATATCTTCTGTAATGTAATGTTATAATTAAGTTGTAATATTTATAATATTTATATCATTTGTAATGTAATGTTATAATTAAGTTGTAATATGTTATGTATTATTTGTATTATTATTATTTGTATTATTTATAATATTTATATCATCTGTAATGTAATGTTATAATTAAGTTGTAATATGTTATGTATTATTTGTATTATTTATAATATTTATATCATCTATAATGTAATGTTATAATTAAGTTGTAATATGTTATGTATTATTTGTATTATTTATAATTTTTTATATCATCTGTAATGTAATGTTATAATTAAGTTGTAATATGTTATGTATTATTTGTATTATTTATAATATTTATATCATCTATAATGTAATGTTATAATTAAGTTGTAATATGTTATGTATTATTTGTATTATTTATAATTTTTTATATCATCTGTAATGTAATGTTATAATTAAGTTGTAATATGTTATGTATTATTTGTATTATTTATAATTTTTTATATCATCTGTAATGTAATGTAATGTAATGCATAAAAAAATAAAAGTTGCATAAAAAAAAAGTTGCATAAAAAAAAAAATTGCATAAAAAAAAAAATGCATAAAAAAAATTACTTAAAAAAAAAAGTTACTTAAAAAAAAAAGTTGCATTAAAAAAAAAAATTGCATAAAAAAAAAAGTTGCATAAATAATAATAATAATAAAAAATTACTTTACAAAAAAAAGAAAAAAAAGTTGCTTTAAAACAGAAAAAGAAAAAGTTACTTAAAAAAAAAAAGTTGCTTTAAAAAAAATAAAATAAATAAAGTTGCTTAAAAAAAACAGTTGCTTACAAAAAAACAGTTGCTTAAAAAAAAAAAAAAACTTGCTTAAAAAAATAAAAAAATAAGTTGCATAAAAAAAGTTGAAAAAAAATAAGTTGCATGAAAAAAGTTGCATAAAAAAAAAGTTGCATAAAAAAAAAGTTGCATAAAAAAAAAAGTTGCAATCATCTGTAATGTAATGTTATAATTAAGTTGTAATATGTTATGTATTATTTGTATTATTTATAATATTTATATCATCTGTAATGTAATGTTATAATTAAGTTGTAATATGTTATGTATTATTTGTATTATTTATAATATTTATATCATCTGTAATGTAATGTTATAATTAAGTTGTAATATTTATAATATTTATATCTTCTGTAATGTAATGTTATAATTAAGTTGTAATATGTTATGTATTATTTGTATTATTTATAATATTTATATCATCTGTAATGTAATGTTATAATTAAGTTTTTATATGTTATGCATTATTAGTTTTATTTATAATATTTATATCATCTGTAATGTAATGTTATAATTAAGTTGTAATATGTTATGTATTATTTGTATTATTTATAATATTTATATCATCTGTAATGTAATGTTATAATTAAGTTGTAATATGTTATGTATTATTTGTATTATTATTATTTGTATTATTTATAATATTTATATCATCTGTAATGTAATGTTATAATTAAGTTGTAATATGTTATGTATTATTTGTATTATTTATAATATTTATATCATCTGTAATGTAATGTTATAATTAAGTTGTAATATGTTATGTATTATTTGTATTATTTATAATATTTATATCATCTGTAATGTAATGTTATAATTAAGTTGTAATATGTTATGAATTATTGGTATTATTTATAAAATATATATCGTCTGTAATGTAATGTTATAATTAAGTTGTAATATTTATAATATTTATTTCTTCTGTAATGTAATGTTATAATTAAGTTGTAATATGTTATGTATTACTTGTATTATTTATAATATTTATAATATTTATATCATCTCTAATGTAATGTTATATTTAAGTTTTAATATGTATGTTATAATTAAGTTTTAATATGTTATGTATTATTTGTATTATTTATAATATTTATATCATCTGTAATGTAATGTTATAATTAAGTTGTAATATGTTATGTATTATTTGTATTATTTATAATATTTATATCATCTATAATGTAATGTTATAATTAAGTTGTAATATGTTATGTATTATTTGTATTATTTATAATTTTTTATATCATCTGTAATGTAATGTAATGTAATGCATAAAAAAATAAAAGTTGCATAAAAAAAAAGTTGCATAAAAAAAAAAATTGCATAAAAAAAAAATGCATAAAAAAAATTACTTAAAAAAAAAAGTTACTTAAAAAAAAAGTTGCATTAAAAAAAAAAAATTGCATAAAAAAAAAAGTTGCATAAATAATAATAATAATAAAAAATTACTTTACAAAAAAAAGAAAAA
Source organism: Petrolisthes manimaculis (assembly GCA_034508575.1). Classification (NCBI taxonomy): domain Eukaryota; kingdom Metazoa; phylum Arthropoda; class Malacostraca; order Decapoda; family Porcellanidae; genus Petrolisthes; species Petrolisthes manimaculis. The sequence goes on from JAWZYT010001970.1 coordinate 200,103, forward strand.
AAAATTGCTTTAAAACAGAAAAAGAAAAAGTTACTTAAAAAAAAAAAGTTGCTTTAAAAAAAATAAAATAAATAAAGTTGCTTAAAAAAAACAGTTGCTTACAAAAAAACAGTTGCTTAAAAAAAAAAAAACTTGCTTAAAAAAATAAAAAAATAAGTTGCATAAAAAAAAGTTGAAAAAAAATAAGTTGCATGAAAAAAGTTGCATAAAAAAAAAGTTGCATAAAAAAAAGTTGCATAAAAAAAAAGTTGCAATCATCTGTAATGTAATGTTATAATTAAGTTGTAATATGTTATGTATTATTTGTATTATTTATAATATTTATATCATCTGTAATGTAATGTTATAATTAAGTTGTAATATGTTATGTATTATTTGTATTATTTATAATATTTATATCATCTGTAATGTAATGTTATAATTAAGTTGTAATATTTATAATATTTATATCTTCTGTAATGTAATGTTATAATTAAGTTGTAATATTTATAATATTTATATCATTTGTAATGTAATGTTATAATTAAGTTGTAATATGTTATGTATTATTTGTATTATTATTATTTGTATTATTTATAATATTTATATCATCTGTAATGTAATGTTATAATTAAGTTGTAATATGTTATGTATTATTTGTATTATTTATAATATTTATATCATCTGTAATGTAATGTTATAATTAAGTTGTAATATGTTATGTATTATTTGTATTATTTATAATATTTATATCATCTGTAATGTAATGTAATGCATAAAAAAAAAAGTTGCATAAAAAAAGTTGCATAAAAAAAAGTTACTTAAAAAAAAAAGTTTCTTAAAAAAAAAAGTTACTTAAAAAAAAAGTTGCTTAAAAAAAAAAGTTGCATAAAAAAAAAAATTGCATAAAAAAAAAGTTGCATAAATAATAATAATAAAAAAAGATTACTTTAAAAAAAAAGGAAAAAAAGTTACTTTATAAAAAAAGACACAATTAAATGAAACATATATATATAAAAAAAAAAAAAATCATACATGTGTGTGTGTGTGTGTTAGAAAGAGAGAGAGATAATGTGTTTGTGTGTGTGTGTGTATGTGTGTGTGTGTGTTAGAAAGAGAGAGAGAGAGGGAGAATGTGTGAGCGTGTGTGTGTGTGTGAGAGAGAGAGAGAGGGAGAATGTGTGTGTGTGTGTGTTAGAAAGAGAGAGGGAGAATGTGTTTGTGTGTGTGTGTGTATGTGTGTGTGTGTGTGTTAGAAAGAGAGAGAGAGAGGGAAAATGTGTGAGCGTGTGTGTGTGAGAGAGAGAGAGAGAGGGAGAATGTGTGTGTGTGTGTGAGTGTGTGTGTTAGAAAGAGAGAGGGAGAATGTGTGTGTGTGTGTTAGAAAGTGAAAGAGAGAGAGACAGAGAGAATGTGTGTGAGTTATGTGTGTTTGAGTGGTAATAACATCATGTAATTTGATCCATATGTGTGTGTGTGTGTGTGTGTAATAACATCGTGTAATTTCCGTAGATTTAATTAATCTTTATCACGGTTCAAGTTCCATCCAATAATGTGGGTTTTTGGAATAGGTCAAAAATATTGTTTAATGTTACATTTGACCTATGGGTGTGCAAGAATAGGTCATATGGGTGGGGTTGCCAGAAGGGGGGACAAATTGTATCCGTTTTCCTCTACGATGCACCGTTTTTGAGTTATGGCTGTTTTTTTGGAAATTTTGTTGAATCTATTTTTGACCCTGAAGATGTATATGGATTTGGATGAAATTTGGAATGGAAGTACAGTTGGTAAATTGGGGCAGACGGATTTTTTATTTTGTCTCTGTGACCCTCTGTTCAAAAGTTATGGACATTTTAGTTTCTCAAAAAAATTGGACCCCTTCGGGCGGTGGATGCTATATGGAAGGAGCTTATTTGTTTCTTGGCATAGACAGGAGTAATCAGGCAGAAGCCTCCAATTTTCATACACGATCAAAGAGTTCTAAATAAACAAAGGATATAATAATACAACACTGATATGTAGCAAATGCAAACTGCACTACCACCACTACTACATCAACCACTACCACCTCCACTACTACATCAACCACCACTACTACTACATCAACCACTACCACCACTACCACCACTACTACAATCACCACCACTACTACCACCACCACCACCACCACTACATCAACCACTACCACCTCCACTACTACCACCACCACCTATTCCCGCACTCCCAACCCCCCCACCCCAAGCCTTACCTTACCTATAACTCTGTTCACGCTTGGATGGCGGAGAAGCCCTGCCTCTCAGGGACATTCCTGGATGCTGCTGATTGGCAGATGATGGGATGGGGATGTTTCGAGTCCATTTGGTGACACACACACACAAACATACACACACACACACACATAGCGGTCCGTTAATCTCCG
>JAWZYT010001970.1:210000-312500 GCA_034508575.1 Petrolisthes manimaculis
CTGACAGTTCTCCGTCCACTCGAACTTAACCTTTCCACTCATAAGATCTGTGAGTGGCGCTGCAGCAGCTGAGAAGTTAGGGCAAAACTTCCTATAATAACCAGCCATGCCAAGGAAACGCATCAGGGACTTGCGAGTGGTCGGGACAGGGTATTCCAGTACGGCAGTAACGTTGGCAGACTTTGGCCTGACAACTCCATGCCCAACTACGTGGCCCAGGTAGTTGATTGAAGCTCTCCCGAAGCATGTCTTGGCCAGTTTCACCGTAAGCTGGGCCCCTTGCAGCTTCGACAGGACCTGCTGGATTTGGTGTAGATGATGTTGCCACTGGTCTGAGGAGATTAAAATATCGTCTAAATACACTGAGACACCTTGTATATCCTGCAACAAGTAGTTCATGGTTCGCTGAAAGGTAGCTGGGCCATTGCGCATTCCAAAGGGCATAACAAGATAATGGAATAGGCCAAAGTGAGTGGTAAAAGCAGATATTCGCTGGGCCTCCTTGGAGAGTGGAATCTGATAGTACCCTTTTAGCAGATCTATTTTAGTTATAAATTTGGACTGTCCCACCTCATCGATTAAGTCATCCACTCTAGGAAGAGGGTATGCGTCTGGTACTGTTACTGCGTTGACTCTTCTGTAGTCCGTGCAGAGGCGGAGTTGGCCATCCTCTTTTGGAACCAGCAGGCATGGGGACGCCCAGGATGACTGGCTTGGCTCGGCCAGTCCATGTTGGAGAAGATAGTCGACCTCTTTCTTCATCAGCTCCCGCTTCTGTGGGTGGAGTCTGTATGGGTTCTGACGAAGAGGGACTGTTCCTGGAAGTAGTTGAACATCATGACAAGCCACAGTACATCTTCTGGGATGGTCACCAAAGACGTCCTGGTAAGAGATTATTAGATTTTTAATGTCTGTAGCATGATCACTGGGTAGACATTTTAAATATTCTGGAAGGATTCCGAGAATATCAGAGTTCTTTGCATTCTCCAAGGGATCATGTTCGGTCGGACTTACAACTACATTACAACAAGATGGTCTCTCCGAGTCAGGTGCAGTGTCAGAAGTGAGATATGGCTTGAGCCAGTTTACATGAATAACCTGAGTGCTTTTGCGACGATCTGGAGTGCTTAAAATGTAATCTACCTCATTGAGTCTCTTAATTACAGAATATGGGCCATGGTATTTGGCTTGCAAGGGTGAACCAGGAGTTGGGAAGAAAGCGAGAACCTTATCGCCCTGATTAAATGATCTAGGTTTGGCTTTGACATCATAGTGAATTTTCATTACTTCCTGAGATTGTTTAAGATTATGTTTGGCAAATTCATGAATCCTGTGGAGTGTATTTTTTAAGTGATTAATGTACTGAGTAACTGAACTTAGTCTGTAAGAAGCATCACTTAACAGTTTATCCTTGATGACTTTGAGGGGTCCTCTAACTGGACGGCCAAACAACATCTCAAATGGAGACACTCCTAGGGTCTCGTTTGGAGTCTCTCTGATTGCAAAAAGTGCAAAGGGTAAAGCTTCATCCCATTCCTGGTCATTTTCATGGCAAAACTTCCTGAGAATTGACTTTAATGTTTGATGGCATCTCTCCAGTGCGCCCTGAGACTGAGGATGGTAAGCAGTTGAGAGGGTCTGAGTGATACCAAGCTGGGCTAAGACAGCTGTAAAAAGGTCACTGGTGAAGTTACTGCCACGGTCACTTTGTATGTCCTTGGGAATGCCATAGGTGGTGAACATATTAATTAAAATATTAGCAATGGTTTTGGCCCTTATGTTTTTGAGAGGAAAAGCTTCTGGGTATCTGGTTGTTGGACACATAATAGTCAAGATATATTGGTTGCCTTTCCTAGTTTTTGGTAGTGGACCAACTACATCAATTATTATTTTTTGTAAAAGGTGAATGGGGTACTTTAATGGGCTGAAGTGGGTATGGTGGCACTTTCTGGTTTGGTTTACCCACAATCTGGCAAGTTGAACAAGAATTTACAAATTGACTTACATTATTCTTCATTCCTGGCCAATAGAAATCCCTGAGGAGTTTTACATAAGTTTTCTTAATACCCAAGTGACCGGCCGTACCTTCATGAGCAACTTCCAATATGGTTTTCCTTAAGGTTACAGGTAATACAACTTGATGGCTCTCTGCCCATGTATCATCATCATCTAATCTAGGTGGTCTGTACAGTCTCATGAGTATATCATCCTGGTAATAGTAAGCAGGAGTGTGAGTGATCTGATCTTTTGGAATAGCTCGAGAATGAAGTATGTCTAATGTTTTGTCCTCTTTCTGAGCTTCCTTAAGTTGCTTCTCAGAGAATAAAGTTTCACTCTTACTAGTACCACTAATGAAAGAAATATTAGTTGTCTGGGAAACCGTAGTTGGGTCATAATCCTTTCCAGCCTGGGATCGGGTAACCGCACAACTAGGGAATAATCCTGGCTGATCCCTTTCTAAGTCGGTTGTAGGGTTGTAAGCAAGGGGTACCTGACTGATGGTCAGAAGGGGTACAACTTTCTCCCCTGCTAAATCATTTGCAAGGAGGAAATTTGCACCAGGTATAGGCAATTCCGGCTCTTCACTTACAGCTACTGTAACAGAGCCTTGAACCAAGGGACACATTAGGGATACTTTAGCCAAATAAGCTGGAAATGGTTCATGAAAGTCCTTAAGAAATACCCTTTCTCCAGTGTAGTATTTTTCTACTCCTGGCAAGGCAGATTTCAGAAGAATAGATTGGGCTGAAGCAGTGTCCCGTATGATGTGAAGAGGTTGAAGCTTCAGACCTTCCTCCAGGGCCACAGTACCCACAGTTCTGAATGGTTTAAAAGGATCAGGGTATGTACTGTTAGTGGTGTTAACCGAAGCCACAGGCTTATGAAAAGATCCTGATAACCGAGACACTTTACATCTAGGATCGGGGCAATTCCTAATAACATGCCCTGGTTTTTTACAAAAAGCACATACTATCTTTGGCCTGGCACCGACCTCAGTATTCTCAACAATGTTACCATCATATGACTTTGCACCTGACTGTATAAAAGACGAAGTCTTTCGTTCTCCTGAGGCTGGGCGATGAATTAATGAAAAAACATCGGCTAACTGGGCAGCCTTAAGGAGATCTGTCTCGTCCCTATCTATCAGGTGAACCATTATAGCATGAGGAACCTTGCGTTCAAATTCCTCCAACGTGATTAGGTTAATTAGTTGGTCATAAGTAGTTACTGCAGCAGACCTCAACCATTGTTTAAGGGCTCTGAGTTTGGATGTAGCAAACTCTAAGTAAGTTTGGTCAGAAAGCTTGTACATTTTCCTAAAGTTTTGTCGGTAACCTTCAGTAGTGATAGAATAAGCTGATAGAATGGCTGTTTTAACTAACGCATATTCCTCACTATCTTCTATTCCCGTAAAAACAGTTAGGGCTCTGCCGGTCAGTTTGGGTTGAACTAACCACGTCCAGTCTGACTCTGGAATTTCAAAATGAGCGGCAGTAGCTTCGAACTGTCTAAAGAAAGACTCTGGATCATGTTCTGAGAAGGTAGGCATGAGATTGATATATTTACGGATGTCAGTTTTTGATGGAGGAGAACTTTGATTCTGTAATTCCAAAAGCTTTAGTTCATATTGCCTTTCGTTTTCCTTTTCCTGTCTTTCGTTTTCCCTTTCCTGTCTTTCGTTTTCCCTTTCCTATCTTTCGTTTTCCCTTTCCTGTGCTGCTAATCTTAACTTCTCCAATTCAAGCTTTTCCCTCTCAAAACCAATCAACCTTTCTTGGTGTTCTCTGTCACGTTCCTCATGAGCTACTTTCATTTGATAAGAGTGTAAACGTACCTTTTCTACTTGTAATAACATAGAGGGATTATCCCGTCCAGTAGGTAGTTGTGAAAGTGACTCCGAGTCTACCCCAAGATGAGTTAATATGAGAATTCTAAGATCATCTTTGGTGATTTCACACGAGAACTGAATACCAAAACTAGTGGCTATGAATTTTAGTTGATCTTTTGTAGCATTAGAATTAGAAAGTTCCTCTACTGAAGGGTTACCAACAAATTCTTGTACATTAAAGAAAGTGGTCATTTTGAAATGTTGTTCGAACTTAGTTACCAACACTTACAATTTTACACGATAAAATATATACAAGACAAGTTAAATGAAAAGTTTGGGCACTGTGTGTGCCGAAGAATTGAAATAATAAGAAGAAAATGACGTAGAGTGTTAAATAAAGTAGTATCTCCTGGCTTCCTACCAATTTAAACACTAGACGTGAGGATGTAGGGGAGCGACCCCTATGAGTAAGACACTTCGAAGATGTAACGAGCCAAAAGATGCCAGATGCAATAGCCCACACTATGCAAAACAGTCTGACACAGTACCCTTTGGGGCGTGACGGTCAAGTTACTTTCGAGTGTTAGTTAATAGGATGGGAACATCAATGGTTCCAAGATAAGAATGAGTCTCTGTACAGCAAGTGGGAGGAGGTTGTTCACTGGAAATATTCCACTAGGGACAACTAGTCTGATAAGAAATGTCACACCTAGGTGCCTCTACACCAGGCCCTCGTGTAGGAATTTTAAAGGCAAGGCTTAACACTCCTACCAAAAATGGTCCACCCTAATTGTGCTGAGCAATACAAGATATCCAACTGGGAGCGACCTACTCACTTGTTTCCCTGTTCCTTCAAAAAATAGTAATGAATCCCGGTCAGGCCCCCACTTTGTTATGACCAGTGTAGTAGAGGTCTAGGGGTTTATAATCGAGTACCACATTGGCCAACAAAAACAGGTGATGGAAAAGGTGTTTACTATAAAACGTATATTATCAGGACCATCACAAGATATAGAATAGACACTAATGACTTAAAGACATGATATAATAAATACCCTAAAGTTATACTAAAGACACGATATAATAAAGACCCTAATGTTAAACTAATGACATAGGATATAATAAAGACCCTAATGTTAACTAATGACACATGATATAATAAAGACCCTAATGTTAAACTACCGACACATGATATAATAAAGACATAATAAAGACACAATAAAGACACAATAAAGACACTATAAAGACACTCATAAAGATACTATAAAGACACTAATAAAGACACTCCCAATTGGACAATATCAACACAATATACTTATCAAAGGGACGAGACCGAATACTTAAGTCCAGCTGTCGCCCAACGCCAGGAGAAGTGTTCAGACCTCGCTGTGTGATGAGACTGACTAACAATCATTTTTGGGCCACTACGTCAGCTCGGTTGAAGCCCGGTTTGGTTCCATTAAGAAATGGTTTTAGGGGTCGAGCCAACCACCTGAAGCCCGGCTGATGGTTTGGTGTGGCGAACCATCGTAGGGTTGTTACATTGTGTGTGTGTGTGTGTGTGTAATAATAATAATAATAATAATAAACGGTTTATTGATTAGTTTGGCAGCCATAGGGCTGAAAATATACATTGTGAAGATACATGATGGGAATGAACATGAGTGCATGGTACATAATAAATAGTATATACATAGGCGAGAGTGTGTGTGTGTGTGTGTGTGTGTGTGATAGTGGAATCTGGGAGTGGGGGACTGTAGGTGTGAGGTCTGGTGGGGATTACTGGATGTCAGGTAGGAAAGGGGCTAGGCTGGATTATCGTGTGTGTGTGTGTGTGTGTGTGTGTTCACATGTTATTTATAATGTTAGTCATAGTAGGGATGGGGCTCTTCTTATATCTCTCAGTTCTGACCCTGATAGGTTGTAGCTTGTTGTAGCGTCTTGTTGTCCGTGTTGGTCTTGGAGTGTCTGGTGGTAGTAGGTCTCGGTGGCGGGGATGGACCAGTAATTTTAGAGCAAACTGGCTAGTGATATTGAGGTGGTGTTTGGAGAGAGGTAGCATCCCTAGGGTGGTGAGGGCGGCTTCGTAGCCAGTGTAGTCATATCCTAGGATAATCCTACAGACCCTCTTTTGTACCCTCTCCAGTTGACGCTGTAGTGTTAACGTGAGGGAGCAGGCCCAAGCTAGGGAACAATAGGTAAACTTGGGAAGGATAAAGATGTTGTATATACTCCCCAGTTCGGCTTTTTGCATCCCCAGTGATCTGAGCTGCCTCAACATATACAGCTTATAGGATGTTGTCTTCACCACAGTAGCCACGTGTTTGTTCCAGGTCAGCTTGTTGTCAATCACAACCCCCAGCAATTTACTGCAGTCCACTACTTTGATGTTGTGCTGGCCGAGGGTGACAGCTGGTGGTTGGACCTCTGTGGTTGCAGTATTGACATGCATCACCACAGTCTTGTCATGATTGATAGTGACATTATTTACTTTGGTCCAGTCCTGAAGGTTGTTGAGGGTGTCCTGTAGAGTGTTGTAGTCATGGGTGGGAGAAGTGTTGTCCACCATGATGCCTATGGTGGAGTCGTCCACATATTTCCACCTATGTGGGGTGTCCTGTAGGGCATCGTTAATGAGGGTGAGGAACAAGAGGGGGCCGACCCTTGTTCCCTGGGGGACCCCACATGTCAGTGGTTGGTGTGAGGATACTGATCCTTGGTACCTCACTGCCTGCCTCCTGTCACTGAGGAAGTCAGCTAGCCACTCAACCAAGGAAGGGTGGAGGCCAAGATTGATGACCTTGTTGATGATAACCGTATGGTCAACAAGGTCAAAAGCTTTTCTAAAGTCTATGAAGGTGAGGGCTACTGAGGTTTTCCTTCTCTCGATGTTGGTGTAAATGAAGTTAAGGAGACTGATCAGGCAGTGGGTGGTGGAGGAGCCCTTGACATTGCCAAATTGCCTGGGGTCAATCAGGTGGCTAATCTGTGTGTAGGCCCAGGTAAAGACAAAATCCTCACATATTAGGCTGGGTATTGGTGTGATTGCCACTGGTCTTAATTCACTGAGGGTCTTTGGAGAGGGGCACTTGGGAATTGGGGTCACATATGAGGTTTTCCAGTCGGGGGGACACCTGCTCTGCTTCAAAGATGCATTTATAATAGAGCACAGTGGTATGGCAAGCTCCACAGCGAATTCTTTGTAGAGCTTAACTGGAAGGTCCACTGGTGTTATGGAGCGATTTGATCTCAGACTGGCTAATTTCTTCATAACCTCATAGGGGTGAACCAAAGTAGGGTGGGCTGGGGAGGGAAGGTAGGCAGGTAGTCTGGTGCTGTCAAGTTTTGGGAGCGACTGGCAGATTGTGGCAAAGTGGTTGTTAATTGTCTCACATGCCTCCTGGCTAGGGATGTGAGAGACACAAGGGATTGATGGTGATCCCTTGCCAAGCCCACAGAGGTTCTTAACTTTATTGAACCATTGACTGGAATTAGTTTGTCTCAGGTGATGGACTTTGGTGGGGTAGTGTGACCTTTTGGCTTTCTTAGTCTCCTGAATTACTTTGTTTCTTAGCTGTTTGTACCTGTTGTGGTCGACGTAGAAGGCTTTGTTGCGGTCCTGGAGTAGCCTTTTTATCCTGGGGGTGATCCACGGGGCGTCTGATGGGTGAGTCACGGCTCTCTTTAATGGGAAAAACTTATGGTATGCTGTGGTGATGCTTGACTTGTACTTTTCCCACTTGATGGTGACGTCCTCCTCAGTCAGTACCTCCACCCACGGGTAATTAACCAGCCATCTTCCAAACTATCTCACAGCTGAGTCAGGTGTGGCTCGGTAGGACCTGATGGTGGGCGCCTGTAGGTGTGAAGTGGTGGGGGCTGGACTCCAAAATATGGTGATGTGATTACTGCGACCCAGAGTGGGTAGAGGCTCAGGGGGGAGGTACTGGTCCCCTAGGTCTGTCAAGATGAGGTCCAGAGTGTTGTGGCCATGTGTTGGGAAATCCACGATTTGTGAGAGGTGAATTTGGTCCTGTATCTCGGTGGTAATCAGTTCATTAAAATCACCACAAATCACCAATCTTGAGGATGGAAACTGCAGTTTCAGGTCGTCACATGTGTCGATGATATGTTCGATGAGGTCTGGTCCAGTGGGTGCTCTTGGAGGGTGGTACACAACACAATATATAATGGAGGCTGTTTGTCTGGGGTGTGAGGGGGGGGGGTTACTCTGACCCACAGGGCTTCAATTCCCTGCGGGACAGTAACACTCAGCTGTGAGGCACGCAGCTGTTTCCGGGCATAAAGGGCTACTCCTCCACCTCTCCTGTTGCTTCGTAAATGATGAAATAGGTCAAAATCACTGATATTGCTTAGCTCTGGTACGATTTGCCAAGCTTCTGTGATTGCAATGATATCACTATTGTATTGTTTTACAGTCAAGGTTAGTTCATCCACTTTGTTGTTCAGGGAGGTAACATTTGATAGTAGTAGTGACGGGAGATCGTACCACTTACGTCCTACCTCAATCTGTTTATATGGCGATTTCTTGTTCACTTTATTTGATTTCCATTTCAACCCTTTCACAATGGGGATAGGTTTCACTCTGTTTATACCTCCTCGGCGGCTTCGAATATGGAAGATGTCTAGGTCCTTCAGTCGCGCCACAACGTCTGAGGGAGGATATCCACCCATTCTTCTTAGTTTGTATAGTGAGGAGATATTATATCTGGTACACATCTGGTGTTCACCGCATACACAGTTCAGTGTCTTGAGTTGTACAGTTGGTTGGTTACACAGCACACACAGTTCAGATAGGCGAATAAGTTCGTAGAATGGGGGTGAGTATTGGTGAGAGGTCAACAAACTGACCTGGGCAGCACACTGAGGAGCGCCGGTACTACGCGTGTTGACCCTACCAAGGTCAGCGAGCGTGTGTGTGTGTGTGTGTGTGTGTGTGTGTGTGTGTGTGTGTGTGTGTGTGTGTGTGTGTGTGTTTTATTCGGTAGTGTAGTTGTGTGTGTGTGTGTGTGTGTGTGTGTGTGTGTGTGTGTGTTTTGTTCGGTAGTGTGTGTGTGTTTGTGTGTAATAAAAACCATATCTCACCTTTTTAAAGCTAGCTTATATATATATATATATATATATATATATATATTAGCTAGCTTTGAAAAGGTGAGATACTGTATGGCCATTTCAAATGTGATAAATTATTAACCGAATTCGTGATAAAGCAGTTTCCACCAGACTAAGAATAAGGGTGAAGTGAGATGAAGTGAGGTGAAGTGAAGTAAGGTGAGGTGAGGTGGGCATCACATCCTTTGTCCAAGCGTAGCTCTTCCCATTTTTCAAACTGTATATATATACTCCATCTCATGTCTCTGTATCTTTCTGTCTGAAGATGTAATATACCAAAGTACTTACTGTTCTGCCTTTGGTTTCTCCTATGGTTACTCTGCATATATATATATACTAGCTGCTCCGCCGCCCTTCGGGCGGCTAGGAGCCGCTAGCTCCTGCGGAGGGCTGGCGGCCTGCGGCCGCCCTTCGGGCGGTGGATGCTATATGGAAGGAGCTTATTTGTTTCTTGGCATAGACAGGAGTAATCAGGCAGAAGCCTCCAATTTTCATACACGATCAAAGAGTTCTAAATAAACAAAGGATATAATAATACAACACTGATATGTAGCAAATGCAAACTGCACTACTACATCAACCACTACCACTACTACAATCACCACCACTACTATACCAGCACCACCCAAACCCCCCATCCCAAGCCTGTCCCCTATTCCCGCACCCCCCAAACCCACCCCATGTTTTGATTCTTCCAAAAAGAAGAAAATAATCCTTTCAACAACTGAGACAAATTTAAAATGATAACGAAAAAAGGCAGAAATGACCTTACCTAGTGTGTGTGTGTGTGTACGGTAGGGGTGTGTGTGTATGTGTGTATGTACAGTATGTTTGTGTACCCTAGTGTGTGTTGTTTACGGTAGGGGGTGGGGGGTGCCCGAGTATGGGGACAGGCTTGGGGGGGGGGGGCTAGAGGGGTGCGGGAATATGGGGCATGCTTGGGGTATGTGGCGGTAGGGGACAGGCTTTTTACCCCTCCCAGCCTGTCCCCTATTCCAGCACCCCCCAAACCCCCCCACCCCAAGCCTGTCCCCTATTCTCGCATATACTGTATATAGTCTATCTCTCACACACAGTCTCTCTCTCTCTCTATCTCTCCAATGTAACACAGGAATAGGACAGGTTCACCACTACATCAACCACTACCACCTCCACTACTACCACCACCACCTATTCCCGCACCCCCCAACCCCCCCACCCCAAGCCTTACCTTACCTAGTGTATGTGTGTGTTTGTGTGTGTGTGTGTGTACGGTAGGGATGTGTGTGTTTGTATGTATGTGTATGTATGTGTATGGGGCATGCTTAGGGTGTGTGACGGTAGGGGACAGGCTTTTTACCCCCTCCCCCCCTAGCCTGTCCCCTATTCCAGCACCCCGCAAACCTCCCCACCCCAAGCCTGTCCCTTATTCCCGCATATATAGTCTATCTCTCTCACATACAGTCTCTCTCTCTCTCTCTCTCTCTCTCTCTCTCTCTCTCTCTCTCTCTCTCTCTCTCTCTCTCGCTAGCTATCTATCTCTACCTCTCACACACACTATATCTATTTTTCACTCTTTCTCTCCCCCCCCCACACACACACTATCTCTCTCTCTCACACACAAATATAACCAAACCCAGTATTACCTCTCTCTCTCACACACACACACACACTCTCTCTCTCTGAAATTAAAAATAGAGATAGAGAGAGAGAGAGCCTGTGAGGGAGAGAGAGAGAGCATGTGAGAGAGAGCATGTGTGTGTGTGAGAGAGAGAGAGAGAGAAAGTTTGTGCGTGTCACTAATCCAGGGGTTCGAATCCCCCTCAAAACATTAACATTTTTTGAAAAACATGAACAACATTTTTTATATAGGTCCAAAACACTCCCCAAGTATTAGCGATCACACCCATGTAAAAAAATTTCACTCTAGGACGAAGGATCAGGGCGTGCATAGAGGACACACACACACACAGAGACACACACAGAATTTCGGCTTTATGTATATAGATATATATTTTTATCTGTCCTAGCTGAGTTGAATACATCTGTAGTTGCTGATGTTTAAATGTAAAAGGACACACACACACTACTTAACAAAACACACAATACACACACACATCAGTAACCAACAAAACCAAACAAAACCAACTTTTCTCAAAATCTCACCCCTGTATGTGACGGAAGAAAGTCTATGAAAAATAAAGTCCGTTTGAGGGAAAGAACCGAATCAGACAACAACATGAGGGGGCCAAGTTGGTGCTGGTGGTCACGAGCCGTTCATGACCCGGTGGGGTATATAAGACAGTGTGTGTGTGTGTGTGTGTCTGTGTGTGGAATGGTAGGTGGTTGAGGTAGGTACGGTATTAGGCTGGCAATACACACACACACACACGCACGCAACACGCAGCTTTGTTAAGAGTATAATTATAAGACAGTATGTGTGTGTGTGTGTGTGTAACGGTAGCTCATTGAGGCATATTACAGGGAACATACATACAACACAACACAACACACATATACACATACAACACACGCTATAGTAAAGTTGTGTGTTGTAGTAAAGTTTTAACACCATCCATCATCGTTACACACACCAACACCACAACAGCCATCGTTACACACACCAACACCACAACAGCCATCGTTACACACACCAACACAACAACAACAGCCATCGTTACACACACCAACACAACAACAACAGCCATCGTTACACACACCAACACAACAACAACAGCCATCGTTACACACACCAACACCACAACAACAGCCATCGTTACACACACCAACACCACAACAGCTATCGTTACACACACCAACACAACAACAACAGCTATCGTTACACACACCAACACAACAACAACAGCTATCGTTACACACACCAACACAACAGCAGCTATCGTTACACACACCAACACAACAGCTATCGTTACACACACCATCACAACAACAGCCATCGTTACACACACCAACACAACAACAGCTATCGTTACACACACCATCACAGCAGCTATCGTTACACACACCAACACAATAACAACCATCGTAAAAAATAATAACCTTAACTATCGTCCCAGTTAAAACAGCAGTCATCGTAAGAACAACATCCATCGTGGTCAAGGAACACACACGAAGGCAGCCATCGTATCCACAACAAGAGTCATCGTACTAACACCATCCATCGTATCAAGCACGTCGTTAATTGCACAGGACTATTTTTCCTTCTCTCTCCTTTTTTATTTACTTTCCTTTTGTGTCTTTTTTTTTTACTTTCCTTCTCTGTCCTTTCTTTACTTCCCTCCTGTCCTTTTTTATACTTCTGTCCTTTTTTCTTTCCTCCTGTCCCCTTTTTTTTTTTACTTCTCTGTCCTTTTTTTCCTTTTTACTTTCCTCCTCTGTCCTTTCTTTTATTTTCCTTCTCTGTGCTTCCTTCACTTTCCCTTTCTTCATTTTCCTTCTCTGTCCTTTTCTTATTTTCCTTCTCTGTGCTTTCTTTATTTTCCTTCTGTACTTTCTTCAGTTTCCCTCTCTTTCGTTTCTTCATTTTCCTTCTCTGAACTTTCTCCATCTTTCTTCCTTCCCCCTTTTCTTCCATAAATTCCTCAGCCACACATACATACTCCATCTTTATCTTCCTCCTCCCTTTCTTTCTCCATCTATCTCCCTCCTCCTCACTTCTTTCTCCATCTTCCTTCCTTCTCCCTTCTTTCTCCATCTATCTTCCTCCTTTCTCCATCTTCCTCCTTCCTCCCTTCTTTCTCCATCTTCCTTCCTCCTCCTTTCTTTCTCCATCTTCCTCCCTCCTCCCTTCTTTCTCCATCTTCCCTCCTTCTCCAATCTTTCTCCATCTTCCTTCCTTCTCCTTTCTTTCTCCACCTTCCTTCCTTTTCCCTTGTTTCTCTAACTTTCTCCATCTTCCTTCCTTCTCCCTTTCTTTCTCCATCTATCTCCCTCCTCTCTTCTTTCTCCATCTTCCTCCTTCCTCCCTTCTTTCTCCATCTTCTTTCTTTCTGTGCTTTCTCAATCTTCCTTTCTCATTTATTCTGTGCCATTTTCAACTTTCCCTCTTCATAAATCACTCGTCCTATCCAGCCAAACAGAAAGCCAGACAGCCAAAAAGCCAGCCAGACAGCCATAAGACAAGCCAGACAGCCAGAAAGCCACTCGTCACTATGGTAAGTGTCTTGGCTTTTTGAGTGAATTTTGAGTGAATTTTGAGTTATTTTTTAGTGAATTTTTAGTGAATTTTTAGTGAATTTGAGTGGGTTTTGAGTGAATTTGAATGAATAATATACTTTTGTTACATTGGAGTGCCTTGATTCCTCCAAAGTATGCTGGGAAACAGGGCCAGAAAAGCAAAAATAATGGTGTTCTGTTGCTTGGAATAGTTTGGAGAATTCGCTTGCTCCAGATTTACCAACATAAAACATCCCCCTTAATTAAGTACCCTGTGATCATGAATGAAAACTAGAGGCTTTTGTTTCCTCCTAACTATGCCACGAAACACGCTCCTTCCATATAGGTGTGTGTGTGTGTGTGTTTCGTGGCAATATTTGAAGGACTCATTAGCCACCAATTTTTCTGACTACAACACGTGGGTCCTATTTTGGGGCTACTGCTTCCTCCAAACTATGTCAGGAAACAAATTCACCTAACCTAATCCAATCTAACTCAACCTAACCTAACCTAACAAAACTATAATCTAAACTAACCTAAATTGACCTAATCTAATCTAACCTAACCTAACCTAACCTAAATTGACCTAACCTAATCTAAACAAATATAACCAGACCCTACTTGACCCAACTAACCTAATCCAACCTAAACTAACCTAACTTGAGCTAACCTAACCTAACCTAACTTGACCTAATCCAACCTAACTCAACCTAACATAACCTAACCTAACTTGACCTAACTTGAGCTAACCTAACCTAACCTAACTTGACCTAACTAACCCTAATCCAACCTAACTCAACCTAACATAACCTAACCTAACTTGACCTAACTTGACCTAACCTCCTACCAACAGACGACACACATGGTGGTAGCGGCGGTGGTCATGGTGGTGTCAGCTATGGCCGTGACGCGTTCCTCTCTACCCGGGGAATCATTTGTCCAACCCACGAGTACCAAGGTATTTCCAGGACCTGCCCACACCAACACTGATAAACCACCAACACGTAACACCGCCAACGCCGCCTTCTACAACAACGACGTCAACCCGAGTCCTGGCATCCCTGAACAGCCTAATAATCTACCGGTACTTGCCCAGGTCCTTTCCAAAGACCAGAATGACCCAACTTCCATCAGCGTCAAACTGAGTCCTGGCATCCCTGACCAACCTAATATTTTACCGGCGCATACCCAGGTCCTTCCCAAAGACCAACAATACCCAACTTCCTTCAGCATCAATCCCAATCCTGACCAACCTGACCAACCTAATATTTTACCGGCGCATACCCAGGTCCTTCCCAAAGACCAACAAGACTCAACTTCCTTCAGCGTCGACACCAACCCTGAAACCGCTAGCCACAGTGATTCGACCTTCAGAACGCGTCATGCACGTTCCTTTAACCGCGAAGATAAGTCCATTAAATCTTTCCATTCCATTCCAATGCCCACTTCCACTACAACAACAAAACCACCATCTGTGATCAATGTACCCGCTCCAACGTTAGCGCCTCGTGCCCGAAGGAAATCTAATGATCCGCCCGCACCAACGATTATACCACCTATGTATACGTATCCAACAGAACCACCCATGTATACCTATCCAACAGAACCACCCATGTATACCTATCCAACAGAACCACCCATGTATACCTATCCAACAGAACCACCCATGTATACCTATCCAACAGAACCACCCATGTATACCTATCCAACAGAACCACCCATGTATACCTATCCAACAGAACCACCCATGTATACCTACCCAACAGAACCACCCATGTATACGTATCCAACAGAACCACCCATGTATACCTACCCAACAGAACCACCCATGTATACCTACCCAACAGAACCACCCATGTATACCTACCCAACAGAACTAACCACGACTACCCACACCCAACCCAAACCATCCACGACTACTCATATCAAATCAAAATCACCCAAATTCACCACACCACATCCTTTGGGAATTTTACGCATAAAAATAAAAGCCAAAATTTCTACACCCAAGACTACCATTCACCCACAAGTGTCACCCAGGACGACTACTCACCCGCCACTACCACGACAACCACACATGTATATTAACCCACTACCAGCTTCACCCAAGATCATTCACCCACGAGTAACACCCAAGGCTATTCACCCACCACCAGCACTCACCATCACTCACCCACCACCACCACCCAAGGCTATTCACCCACTTCCACCAGCCAAGACCTCAACACCCATAACCATTCACCCACCACACCCACCACCACCACCCAAGGCTATTCACCCACCACCAGCACCCATAATCACTCACCCACCACTACCATCACCCACGACTACTCACCCACCATCATCACCCAAGACCTCAACACCCATAACCATTCACCCACTACCACCAGCACCCACGATCACTCACCCACTACCACCACCATCACCCAAGACTATTCATCCAGTACCAGCAACCGTCCCACCCACAGAGAAATCACCCGTAACTTCAGCACCCACGACCACTCACCCACCACTACCACCAGCACCCACAATCACTCACCCACTACCAGCAGCAGCACCCAAGACTACTCACCCAGCCCCACTACCTACGACCACTCACCCACCACCATCACCCAAGACTCCTCCCCCACCACCATCACCCAACGTCACTCACCCACCAACACCTAAAACCATTCCCCCACCACCAACACCCACGACCACTCACCCACCACCTCCACCCAACACCACTCACCCAGCAACACCCAAGACCACTCACCCACACACAGACAAACAACCCAATGCCAAAATAGACTTACTTTACCATTCCTTCTACCGACCCCTTCCAGAGGTACTACACAATGACATCAATACCATCAACTTGGGTCGTCAGGGCAAGAGTTACAGGAAAGATCAGCAACTTAGTATGTTTAAGGGTCCGGGGAACATGAAAGACCGTCAACTAAGTATGTTTAAGGGTCCGGGGTACATGAAAGACCATCGCCATCGTCTGTCTAAGGGTCCGAGCCAAGTACAGGGTAAGAGTAACTTGAAAGACCATCACCACATGTTTAAGACTCCGGGGAAATTCCAGCAGCCTTGGTGGTGGATGCCCAGAAAACCACAACAACAACCACAACAACAACCACAACAACAACAACAACAACACACACAACAACAACACACACAACAACAACAACAACAACACACACAACAACAACAACACACACAACAACAGCAACAACACACACAACAGCAACAACACACACAACAACAACAGTATAAACCCCCCCAGTGGTACAACAACCCACATCACAACCAAAATATGAAACAATACCACTACTACTACTACCACTACAACCACAACCAGAAACAACACGACCACTACAACCAGAAAGTACTCGACTACTACAACGAAAATTACAACCAGGAACAACAACAACACGACTACAACGAAAACTACAACCAAAAGCAGGTGTACCAACATAAACAGCAGGACTATACACAGCAGAAACAGGAGTGCCAACAACAAAAACAGGAGAAACAGGAGTACCAACAGGAAGATAAGAAACAGGAGTACCAACAGGAAAATAAGGAACAGGAGTGCCAACAACAAAAACAGCAGAAACAGAAGTGCCATCAACAAAAACAACAGAAACAGGAGTACCAACAGGAAGAGAAGGAGAAACAGGAGTACCAACAGGAAGAGAAGGAGAAACAGGAGTACCAACAGGAAGACAAGGAACAGGAGTCAGATTGTCCTACCTGTGGTCCTGAGTTTAGGTGTGTCAACTTTTGTGTTCGGATTTTGCCATCAACGACTAAGGCGGATCCCAGTGTAGAATGTCCACCACCTCAGATAATGACAACAAAAGAAGAATCAGCAACAACAACAACAACAACTACAACAACAACAACAGAAGATCCTACGACTACAACAACAACAGAAGACCCTACTGCAACAACAACCACCACCACAACAACAGAAGGTCCTACAACAACAACAACCACCACCACAACAACAACAGAAAATCCTACAACAACAACAACAACAATCACAATAACAACAGAAGATCCTACAACAACAACAGAAGATCCTATGACAACAACAACTGAAGAACCCACAACAACAACAACAACTACAACTGCTCTACAACCTTCTCCTGTAGCCTGTCCACCAGCTACAACAACAACAACAACTACTACTACAACCACCCCACCACCAACAACTACAACAACTACTACAACAACCACTCCACCACCAACAACAACCACTTCAACAACAACAACAACCCCTCCACCTACAACTACTACTACAACCCCTCCACCTATAACTACTACTACAACCCCTCCACCTACAACTACAACCACAACAAAAACTGCTGCAACTCCAAAAAAATGCAAACCGAGGAATCCAATGAAAATTTTACGTCTCTCCCCATAAATTAATTTCGTCCTCAGCTACCAAAAAAAAAAAAAAAAAAAAAAAAAATCACAATCTATATAACTTTTTTTTAATTAAGGAACGATTTTTGTGTTAGTGAATTTTAATTAGGTTTGTGTTTCTCCCAAAATAACCAACCCAACGGCTCCCCTATTTGTACAGTTGGCTCCACTCCCGCGTTTCTCCCCTGTCATTGCCAGTGTTGGGCCAGTCAGATATTCGAATCCCGATTCACAAGTTTAAAATATTCGAAATATTCATACTTTCACTCTAAGGATGAGAATGTTTCAAATGTTTTATATGTTATAACTATAATACGTATAACATAAGGCAATATACATAATCTTCTGTAATACATACTTATAAACATGTATAACAGAAGGAAATATACGTATCCTTCTGTAATACATACTTATACATATGCATATAAAATATTCGAAACATTCATATCTTTCACTCTAAGGATATGAATGTTTCGGATGTTTTAACTTGTGGATCGGGATTCGAATTTCTGACTGGCCCAACATTGGCTACGACAGGGGTGAAACGCGGGAGTGGAGCCAACTGTACCACTGAGGGAGTCGTCTGTTGCCTGGTATGGTTTGGAGGAATCAAGGCACTCCGGTATAACGAAAGTGAATTACCATTTTAAATTACAATATCTTAATTACACATTACACTATCAATAGGTGACATAAAATTTAATTATATGTATTATGGGACAATTATATTTTTATATGAGACTTATTTATTTAGTGGTTAATAATTAAATATAGGTGTTTATTCATCAAATACAAACACTAATGAAGGATATTTTGTCACGAAGGAATATTAACTTAAGGATACTTTGGCACGAAGGAAATAATATTGAAGGATGTTTTGGCACCAATGAAATATTATTGAAGGATATATTTTGGCACGAAAGATACATTTTGGCACGAAGGATATATTTTGGCACGAATGAAATACTAATGAAGGATATTTTGGCACGAAGGAATATTAACTTAAGGATACTTTGGCACGAAGGATATATCTTGTTTGGCTCGAAGGATATATTTTGTATCCGTGTATCAATATTGTATAATGTATCAGTGTTGTATTCATGGTACCAGTCACGTAGGCTCCAGTATAGGCCTGATGCTTAATTATGTAGCCGTGGGGGGTCCAGTACTCAGCTTGTCACTCCTGTTGATGATACCAACATACCAACGGACTCTCAATTATACTTCAGTATGGCTATCTCTTACCAGTCAACTGTACAGACTTACTATCCTCTGTTTGTAGTCTCTGCTTCAATCAACTCACTTACTCATACCGTTGATGAAGTACCCTTGTTATTATTATTCTTACTGGGGAATATATTTAGTACTCAAGGTTTAGAGTAAACTCGTGGACTTGTCTATCTTTACTTTTACTATCTTTACATTTGAGAAGCAATTACGTTTTCTCGCTAAATCGGTCTCCCAGAAGATTGGTATTATGCGTAGAGTTTGGCGAGTCTTTGGTGATCGTAATTTGTTAGTCCGGTGTTTCAAATGTTTTGTGCTCCCTATTCTTGAATATTGTTCTCCAGTATGGGGATCGGCTGCTACTTGTCACTTAGTGTTGTTGGATAGAGTGGTTAGATGTGCAGAATTTATTGCTGGAGGGGCCGGGTAGAATCTGTGATCTTGAGCACAGGCGTAGTGTGTCGGCGCTTTGTATGTACTACAAGATCTGGTCTAACCGCCTGCATCCTTTGAATGAGATGCTTCCTGCACCATTTGTAGCTGGTCGTCGTGTCACTCGTGGTGCAGCCTCGGCCCATCGTAACGTGCTAAGTATTCCAGTGTGTAGGACGTCTCAGTTTATATAGGACGTCTCAGTTTAAAAGATCATTCATACCTAGTTTAACTGCAACATGGAATGGGTTAGCTGATTCTGTTTTTGAGGGTGTAGGAGTTAGCGGCTTTAAGACTCGTGCTAATCGTTGGCTCTGTCGGTTAGATTAGTTTTTTTTTTTTTTTTTTTTTTTTTTAATCTAACTTTCCGTGATCGTGGTCGCAGTCTGGGGTCTTCGGATCTATGAATAATTTTGTTCTCTCCCAGCCTGTTCACTGATCATTACTAATAATAAATAATAATAATAATAACTGATGTAGCTTATTTATCAGTTACAGATTACAGGTTATAATATACTAGACCAACTCGGTCTCAAGACTATGAACAATTAGAGGGATATTCAATATAACCTGTTTAACCTGAGGCAGGGCGTGGAATACGCTCCTCGCCTCAAACACACACGTCAGGCGTGGCACTGTGACATAGCCACGCCCCCCTCATAGGTTATAGGTTTGTGATAAAGTAATACTACATTTATACATGATATATACAACCTTAAACTACCCGGTTATACAAGAATAAACTGAGTAAACATATATTGTCCCTAACTCTATAATATTATACACTAATATAGTAACAGTTACTTATAACTTAAAGATTAACATTAACAGATAATGTACAGAGCACAATCTAGTATTCAGATCTTGGAACAAAGGAACTAGTGTCAATGTACCCACGCCTCCCTGTCATCAAATACACAGGATGCGATCTGACACCTTGTAGTTTTGGCCAGCTCCAAGAATGCAAGCATCAGGCCTATACTGGAGCCTACGTGACTGGTACCATGAATACAACACTGATACATCATACAATATTGATACACGGATACATTGCTCGGCTACCTACCAAACTACGTCCTTGTAGTTCACAATAAAATTGAATCTACTGTCAACAATTCCTATGCTGAATATTAGATTTACACTGGACATTGGTAATATTAGAACATATACAATATATATATATATTTATACAAGGTGATACAATGGATGATTTAAAACAAAATGAAAATAAAGTATATAGCGCTATGGATGATGCGATGATACTTAATTCTATTTCCTTAAAATAAGAATTTATACACACAGTACATACCGGTACAGTAATATTATAATAGTATAAAATGCTAACATATTAATAACCTAATATATAGTAGTACAATATGAAACACATTCATACCATGCCTTAACATTAAGTCCCTACAACTAACCATGTAGTGTACTACCTAGTTGTTGGGTTGTCCTTAACATTAAAATTACAATCAATTTACCTGGGTGGAGTCTGGTACAACTCTATACTCTCTTCTAGTCTTTTTCCTCTTTACCTCAGCACTCAGCACCCTTACACGCTTAAACAAATAACAAGAAAATATAAAATACATTATAAACAAAGTTCCAGTCAGTCCTGACCATGGGTACACAGCTACCCGTTGCAAGTGAAAAGGCAATACAGATTCAATAACAGGATGGACCTCAGTCATATTTAACAATTCTATTAACCTTATTTTATCTGAATCTCTTTCCACAGCAGTAAAATTTATAGGTAGAGGAGGCTGGATCTTTACAAACTCAACAGACTTGTTTAATACTAATCCAAGGTGATGCTTCGTTGCTAATACTGTTTTAGTACTACTAATAAATGAACATGCTGGTGGGATAACAAATGTACCCTCCTCCGACACCAGCCTTGCACCTGAAGGGCCCTCTTCACAAATAATAGTAGCTGCTGCTATCTTAGTGAAAGTATAATAGGCAATACCTTGAAAATACGTTACATATATCTCTGAAACCCTTTTCGGTGTCTTATACTCACAATGTTTAATTGCACTGGAAGCATCAGCCTGGATTAAAGACAACTCACACTGGGACTCCTCTGGTCCTGTAAAAACAAAATTTATAGCAGGGCAAACCTTCAAATGATAATACGCTGTGTGACAACCTTCTAACTGTTCCTTGGTAACTGCAACCACCAGCGTGTGGTCCTTTGATACAATAATATAATCATAATCCACGTTCAACATCATGATCTCAGCCCCTAACCTCATAGGAAATGGCTCCACTGACCAGATATTGAAATGTACCTGATGTTTAGTTGGGATATGAATAAGAATGGTATTAGTTGTTAGACAAGATTCCAGCAATGGATAATAATAATACGATACCGAATCTCCTTCAAAAAATGGCTCTAACCCATAGTCATGTTTTTCAATCTCTATAATTTCCTGAAGATCACACACCGATATCAGATCAGAATCGACTTCCCCCAGAGCTGCATTTCTAAGATTATGAAGCAATTTTCTTGTTTGAGCATTCATCCTGATAATATGATTTTCCACTATACTCAAATATTGATTTAAATTTATAACAAATTCCGCAAAAGTTACACTTGAAGCTATTGTGCCTATATGAACAATTATGTCATTCGTCTTATTCACTATCGCATTTACTGAATCAACAACTTCAGACACCAATGAGTATGTACCTTCTATTACTCTGTCTTGTTCTTCAATAACCTTATGTAAAATTTCCATTCTACGTCCTAGTTCCTCCACATCATCACTGGTTGCTGTACCAAACAAAGCCTTTGCAATTATTCCCCCTATGTCAAACAAACCCCTCTTTGACCTACCCTTTGTAATCTTCTCATGGGCTAATTGTCTCATTTCCCCTTCAAAACTAGGTAAGTTTTCCTGAGAATACTTCATCATATTCTTTATCTGTGCAACCCTTTCTTGTAACTGTAACTTTATCTGCCACTCCAGAAGGTCGTCCTTGTTTACCAAAACATCTAATTCCGCAAAAGAATAATGTATGGCCCTACGAAACTGTAACTGAAACCTACTATCCTTTTTACTAAGATCCAATAACGTTCCCAAGTTAAGTCTTACTGTTATCACATCCGTAACAACTTCAAGCCGCCCATCATTGCCAACTAACGCGCCCGGTTTTATGTGGTCCTCTGTACTCCTGATGCCAACAAACGCTGCGCCCAACACCATGCAGAACATTGCCCCTTGCCACATGCTTTCTGTGAACAAATTCATATATTAGATTATTTTGTTTATTTGCCTTCCTGACCTCAATTGCATCCTATCTTCGTCTTCTACCTCCGTTTCTATTCCTATCTGTATCATTTCTTTTGGGACCTTCTTTACCCTGTCCACATGTACCGTATAATCTACGTTTGTCATATTGTCACGTAGCATTAACTTATTTCCTTTTACTTGATATACAATATATGGTCCTCTAAACTTTGGAGACAATTTATTCTGCCTCTCTGGTGACTTAACCATCACCACATCTCCCTCTACTATATTTATTTCCTTTGCGTATTTATTTTGCTTAGCAATACTCTCTGCCCTTGAAGCCTCCATGTACTTTCTTACCTCTCTGTGTATCGTGGCAAACGCGTGTCTCTGTACACTCACGTAATCGTCCACGTTATACACTGGTCCTGGTTTCTCCACCAGTATATCATATGGTAGAACCTTGTCCTCCCCATAGATAATGTAATGTGGTGTCTTCCCTAGAGAAGAATGTAGAGAACTATTAATACAAGCAGTTACCTGACTTAACCAGTCCTCCCAACCTGCTTGAATTGATCCAACAAGGTGCCTCAGTACCTCCAAAATCTTCCTGTTAACCCTCTCTACCATACCGTTACTCTGTGGATGGTAAGCTACCGTAAATACTTGCTTAATACTGTACAAACTGCAAATTTCTTCCAAAACACTATTTCTGAATTCTGTCCCGTTGTCTGATAACAACACCCTGGGAATAGTGTAGGTGCAAAACAAAGAATTTACCAATGCATGAGCAATTGATAATGCTGACTTATCCTTTAAAGGAACTAATACCACAAACCTACTAAAATGGTCTACACATGTCAACAAATATTTCGAACCTTGATAACTAGTAGGTAGTTGCAACACATCTATGGCTACCACATCCCATGGTTTAGCCGGACTTGGAAATGTTTCCAGAGGAGCGGGTGGTCCCGTAGTCCCCTTGTGTCTTGCACATGACACACATTTCTGCACATGACTCTCTATGTCACCCCTCATCCTCAACCAAAAATATCGCGCTCTAGCTTCCCCTAGACACGCCTCCCTCCCTCTATGACCTGCCTGTGGAGCGTCATGAAGGAGCTTCAACACTGTAGCTACTAGTGTCCCTGGTACTACTATCCTGTGGTGCTCAATCCCATCCACCGTAGTTACCTTGTGTAGAATATTATCCTTAAGGATAAAGTCTGTTACTCTCAATGGTAATCCTGGTACTTCCACTTCTTCCCCCGACTCTAGAGCATAGATTACCACTTTCCACATAGCATCTTTCCTCTGCTCCACCTTCAACTTCTTTGGGGATATTGTACAGCTCCGGACTGATCAATGGTCCACACTTCTTCCACCCTTGCCTTGGTGTGGGCCTCAACGGATATGGTATCACTGACAGGTGGAGGGGGGAGGGGAGAAATGTGGGCGGAGTTATATAGGGGGGGTAATGTGGGAGTCTTTACCACGTAGCGTTCACAATGTTGAGCCATCCAGAAATTTGAATCCCGAACCACTTGTGGTCATGGATGTGAACCACTCACTATAAGGTGGTAGGAGAGGAGGGGTTGGGTTGGTGAGAGGGGGGTAAAGTTTCACCAGTGATCGAGATGGAGAAAATTATTGGATCAAGTAGCTAAAGATTATAAATGAACAAAGCCGACTGTCGCCTTTATTATGTTTGTAGGGGAGGTGACCGAGTGGTTAGTGTTCTGGACTCATACCCAAGAGGTCGGGAGATCGATCCTCTCAGGTGAGGGCCTGAGAATATTTACTCTTCCAATTTGAGTATCAGGCACTAACTATAAGGCCACCGAACGTTGTAAAACACCTTCGCTGGTACCATAACAGCTGCAGTATTTGGGAATCACCCTCACTTCCCTCTCTCTGTGGCTGGGTACCAGTTCGGAAGTCGTGACGTGTGTGTGTGTGAACATCAGTTGACCTGGGCCACGATAATGGGCTTGATTAAGCCTATGTCCAGTGTCGGATCATATATATATATATATATATATATATATATATATATATATATATATATATATATATATATATATATATATATATATAAAAATCTAAATTCAACTCTGATGCTACATTCCTAGGTATATTCTTTATTATTTGAAATTAATCCAGATTTAACTAACACAGTTAACACAAGACCACTTTTTGATGACTAATATATCAAGCCATGCACCACCTACTCAGTGTTGAAATAAATTTCAAGTAGCCTAAATCCTTTATCGTTTTTTTATCGACATTTTCTAAGAAACGTTTATTGTGTAACTGGTTACCAAAGGATAATAGTTATAGTGTAAGATGTTAATTACACAATAACTACTCCATCTGTTCTCCCCCACCCCGTCCTCCCTTATTCCAT
The DNA here is from genome assembly GCA_034508575.1 of Petrolisthes manimaculis. NCBI lineage: Eukaryota > Metazoa > Arthropoda > Malacostraca > Decapoda > Porcellanidae > Petrolisthes > Petrolisthes manimaculis. The sequence continues at coordinate 234,845 of JAWZYT010001970.1, forward strand.
TCATTCTTTCCCTGTTTCAAGGGAGTAACCAGCCCACACTATATATATAATATATATATATATATATATATATATATATATATATATATATATATATATATATATATATATATATATATATATATATATATATATATATATATATATATGACGGTGTGCAATCTCTCAACATGTTTTCAAGCTTTTGGGAAATAACGAAGGCTTATTACGAGTGTGTTTGGGGAGAAATCTGACAAACAAAATGACTATATGGGACCGGCCCTAACTCCTTGACATTCTACGTTAAACAAATAAGTGTCGAAATATGTAGCTTTTTGCCAATGATAGATTCTTCTTCACCTCCTTCTAACTTCTTCACTTTTCTTATCCTGTTCTTTCTTCACCTTTCCCTCTTCTCCCTTTCTCCTTTAGATCCCGTAGGGGGGTATTACCTGTTGTGATATGGGCAATACTTTAAGGGTTTTGGCGCCCCTTCGGCCCCAGCCAATTTCTTTCAGTTATTCAACTGTCTCTCTTTTCTTTCTATTTCCTTCCTGCTTGCTGTCCCACTTCTTTTATCACTTTCTTCTGGCGCTATATGATCTCGATGTTGCAGGGCCAAAAATCAATGAATCAATCGATATGCCAATGATAATCAACTGGCATTTATTGTTAAATTAAATGTTTAGAAGCCACACCTAAATGGGGAAGAGGGATCACTCCTAGTGACCAATCGTGTGTTTAACCTCCCAAAGAGATTACCCCGATATTTGTTATTAAACCTGTTGTAGTGAAAAACAGTGTGTGCATAACAGTAGGTGTTTACCAAATTTGCACACCATTCACATAACGATTGATTTATTCCAGAGATAACGGTGTGTGGCTGTGGAGAAGAGAAGGGCGAAGTCTCAAAAAGTAGCTTAGGTGGGCAAGGTAAAGTTCACTGGAAGCCACCGGTTGAGCAGACAGATACGTAGGGTAATTATTTTAGCTAGGAATGTAGTTTACCAGCAGGGTTGCCAGGTTTGTCCTTTTAAGGCCATTCTGACCATTTTAGGTGTGGTTGGCCTGCAATCTTCCTGTTTTTGAGGCCAACTGAATTTGACCTTTTTCTTGGCCTTTTTCGGTAATGCCATGGTACTTGCTGTTAATCTTAAACATATAAAAAAAGAAGCTTAGTTTTAATATAAAATACCCTTCAAATAACACTGGTGTGAATCATAGCTGTCGTACAAATTTCGGTTGGACGTGTTCTATTCAGGTGAGATTCGACGTACCCGTCTATAGTCCGTGAAGACTGAAGGCATAGTCGGGCAGTCTCTATCTGCCTTCCACTGGATGTAGTATACTGTTCCAACAGAATTTTCCAGGGAAGTTTCTTTACCCCTAATTAGTATAGATGGGTATGTACACAATAAGGCAAGTGCTGTATGCCACAATCATAAGATAATACACAGGTAAACAGACTGCCTGCCTAAGACCCTGTACACAAGATAAGCAGAGGGCAGATATTAGTAATAAACAGTGTGAGTCACAGTGGTACCCATGTGAGAGTAGGGAGAGAGTAGAAAGGAGAGTAGGGAGAGAGAATAGAGAGAGTCAAATAATCAAGGAATGGTCACAAGGAGATATGCCCAAATACACAGATAATATAAACTGATTAGAGCAGCAGAATGGGTAGGACTAAGAACACGAGGACTATACCTCATGACCACATGACAACCAGACACGTGGCTTCCTACCACAAGACCCACGTGGCTTGTCTGGCCACGTAAGCATGACAACACACAGTAATAATTGTATCCAAAGACAACTGACAACTCCAGTGAAATTGTATATAAACAGTGACACTTACCTAATAGGTAGGATTCTTAAACTTGCTCCCTTAGGGCTATTATATACTTGTCTCGCCAAGAGAGACACACTACTCTATCAGAAAAGAAGCACGTCAATATCATTCCCTGTCTGTGTGTGTATAGAGATATAAGTGTAAATAAATGAACTTTCCATGTTACAACTGTGAAGTCAATTACCTTAGAAAACACCCACGTCTACGCTAACTAACTAATAATAATAACAATACTACAAGTCTCAAGAAGCAAATACAAATAAGTTACCAGAGCTTGAACGAGTTAAAGCCTAACAGGACTGGTACATTATGGTGGCAGCAGTGGTTGCAACAACAAGATTGCAAAGGGGTTGACTTCCAGGGAGTACAGTGAATAACATAGTTCAAGGACAAGTTGAAGATTTTACTTGTAAATTTCTCTCAGGTAATTTCTTCTCACGACCTCTATAAACGAGGGAGATAAACCACAAATTCATCACCTACAAGACACCTACTTCAACATAACTGCAACTAGACCTACAACGGGACCTCATCTACTTCACAACAATCAATCATCACTACCCCAGGCGTCCCTGTACGTAAATTCTCTCGTAAGGACAACGCCATCCCTTCATCACTACCCATGAGCGTCCCTGGAACGTAAGGACGTCATCACTTCACCACTACCCATGAGCGTCCCTGGAACGTAGGACAACGTCATCACTTCATCATCTCCATTCTCCAAGCTGACACCTTGTTACGTAAATTCTCTCGTAAAAGGCAAGTCAACATTCATCATCTTCACTCCAAGAACGACTACTAGTGTGTTAGTGTGCGAGCTACTCATCACCACGACTGGCCAGAACACCACACCTAGACGTCAACTCGTCATCATCATCGTTGCAACTAAAGTACTAAAAGTAGGTACACATTACATGTACATTACATTATTTTTCACTTGTCTACGAACATGTTAGGATAAAATTAGGTTTCCTCATTAAAGCCCAGAAAAAAAAAAAAGAAAAAAAAAGAAAAAGAAAAGAAGTGCCAAATTAAAACAAAGTAAAGAATTCTCCCCCATTAATCTAAAGGTATCGCAATAACTTCGAATATCCCTGATAATGATTCATTACCCTCTGAGCTAGATTCCCCTGCCTCCCTAAAAAGTCTCGTTGTGGTGCCAACACATACGAGTACATTTTCTTCTTCTCCAACCATAACCCCATTAAAAACTCAATCTGTCTATTATATCATCCTGTATTATCAATAACAATGACTACTCCTCTACAATCTCCTATCGTCTCTGCTCATCATCTAACAAATACTGATTCCACTGTCTCTTCTATGCTAACAATGAAACTCTTACCTACCACCATTTCTCATGTAAAGCATTTTAAGGGAGATAACCCAAGATATGGGATTCATCTCTTCTTGCATCATTTGGAGAAGATATTTTGCAAAGCGAATATAGAGCAGGACGAACATAAAATAGCATTGGTAAGAGAGTATATTGCACAGGTTAGTCCAGCCAGTTCTAGGTTAAACACAAGTGCTTTTTCTAATCCAAACAATTTAACGTCATATGCCACATTTAGACAGTCACTTATTGATGTTTTGGGGGATGGTAAAGTACATAAATCGTTCTCAAGGGTTCAAAGAATGGTTAAAAGAAAGGCAAACAAAATAAATACAAGGGAACTAGCAAAAGCACTTGCATCAGCAGGATCGCTAGAATTATATTCAAAGAAATCTCGCATCATACATCATGTATTACATATTACTCACTCCAGGGATAAGAAGAATTATAATTTTGATACCATAACTCAAAGGGAATCACACAGACAACGTTGCAAACATTGTAACGAAGATAAGCATAAGACCAGTGAATCTGATAGTAATAAATCCACAGGAAATAATGGGAAATCAAAGCATAAATACTGTCATTCACATGAGTCAAATTCGTATTCCTTAAATGAACACATGATCCTTAACAAAAGGAAACAAAGCTTGCACAATCGAAACATGATGTATGAAACGAGACCACCACAATATTAAAGTGGCATCAATAATCACATAAGTAAATAAATACTGCCCTGTCGTCGTAAATACCTATAATATAATAATAATCCCTGTCTAAGTATCACATACTAATATTTCATTAATGATAGACACAGGAACAGTAGTTTCCTTGTTATCGGATAATTCCTTTAACAAATTGTGCAACTTAGATCCCCAGCGGGTTTTATAAACTAAGATTGAACAGGTGATATAAAATTGTCACATATGACAAATAATAAATGAACAGGTATTAGGGACACTAAACCCTTCCTGTACGGTTAGACAAAAACTAACCAATACCCATAATAATATGCCCTAAACAGAAAATAATACATTTTAGGTATTAATGTATTTTAATACAGGATTGTCCAGGCCAAAATATGTCCATATATATGTATTGAAAAAAAAAAAAAAAAAAAACGGGAACTATTACATTATCATAAAGGCCTACTGCACATAATACTATATTACCACTAAATTTCGTCCATAAATTGAAGGTAAAACTTACATCTCATGTTACAACCACATATTAGTGTTCTATCCTTAGTAGAGTCTGGGAAAATAACCTGGGAATGTATCTACTTTCACTAATGTAAAGAATAATAATATTGCTACTATCTATATCTTTAAGAAATCATCTACCAATAATCAGGTAAAGAAAAGGACATATTTATATGATCTATACAAGATGGAAGTTAGACTAAATACCACAAGAAATATATCAATTTTAACCGAAGAGTTAAAGGATAATCACATAAGGGAGAAACTTAGAAATTTGGTCAGGAGACGATATTTTCTAATTTATCGTGATAATTATATTAATATACTAGCCACATATCAAAATGAGATTGCCCTACCTGGTAACATTTTTAGGAATAACCTATTTATAAATAAGCATATAGGCGACTATACCTTATACTAGACAGAAAATTATAAATGATAAATGAAATGTTGGATGAAAGTATTATAAAGATTTTAACTCCCCCTTTTAACAGTCAAATGTTTTTGCTTTCAAAAATGATGGTGAATTTAAGCCAGTACTTCTTACAGAGATATAATGCTACAAGTAAATATAAATATCCCCTCCCTCCTTTAAGGATGTTTTCTCTAACATTGCTCAAACAAAACATATTAAAATTGGTCAGTGGACACTGGCAAGTAGCATTATATAATAATACATTTAATACGTCCCATGGTTATTATGAATACATTCGTAGATCATTTGGGTTAAGTAATGCTCAATCAACATTTAAGCATATGCTAAATTTTCGTGTCAGTGTTATTAATAACGTAGTCATCGCTTAGCTAGACAATTTGATTATTTTTCTAATAAGGTACAATCACAATATTTAACAATAAGGAAGGTTAAATAGACATTGCATGAGGTAGGCCTCAAACGTTAAATATATATGTTTCATTATATTACCAGGATATTATAATGATAGGTTATACATTAACCACCACTGGGCTCCATACACAAGCATAAAATACGAACAATGAAAGTAAACTAACGTAAAATCACTCTTGAGTTTATGTTCGTATATAGAGAATCATTATAAAGAAATTTTTCCCATTTAACAAACGCACTAAATAATCTCCTCAGGAGAGTGACAGATGTGTATGGAAGTCAGAAAAGTTAATAAAGGTTAATTAATGTCTGCTCCAATTAATGCATTTCCATATATATAATAATAATAATACATAATAATAATATCACGTGTACAGATGCTTCTTCAGTGACTTAGGCACTGTACTTATGTAAGATATAGCTAAGTTCTACGTCGGGTATCTACTTATGCATAACGAATATTTAATGCACAGCAAACTCGTTACTCTGTAACGGACCAGGAACAATTAACAAATAATGTTAGGGGCAATTCGTACTTTTAGAAAATCGTATTAGGCTATCCTTTACAAATACTCGTGAATCACTAATATATTCTTGGCTTACTATAATCTCAAACCTTAACGTGAAAATTAGCCAGATATTATCGAACCATTAAGGAATTTCTCCCACATATTATTATTAACTACCTTCCAGGATGATTAGATAAAATAACAAATCCCTTAAACAATCATCTTGTCATTTACTTCCGAAGTCACTCATGGACGTGGTAAACATGCATAAACATTAGCAATTCCTATGCTAAAATATACTAAGACATTATTTAACTCTGAGGATGAAAATAATAGACGAGAATTACAGTCACTTCAATAACTTTTCCCATTATGATAAGATTTTTACAAAAAAAAAAAAAACTTAGTAAAAGTGACTTATAAACCAATGAAAGTGATACATTAAATAATGCTTCCCTCAGTGTTAATTACCCTTTTATCAAAATGCAACAGGACATCCTGGGAGAGAATATTAAAACAATCTCCATATAATATACTATTAACATAAACTATGGGTAGATGATAAAACATATACAGTATATCGCTCAGTGCGAAACATGCAATGCTCCATGACAGGAATATAATCCTGGACGAATCAGGAGACATAATAGGAATAATTCTACTTTCCTTACCAATTACAAATCAGGGCATAAATAAACTATTACCTATGGTTAACCATTTTTCTAAATATTTAGTGGCGGCACCACTACATGATAAAAACCGCAAATAATACGTGCACATATATCTAATCCCAAATTATTATATTCTCATATACATGTCCCAATATTATAAAGATATCTAATTTCTACTAATTTGAAGCAAACGTTTGTATAACCATATCTCCCCATATCTCCCAGCAGCTAATGGTTAACAATACGGCAAAACCGTAAAATACTACAAGTACTTGGTGGCACAGAAACAATGGAAATCCCTCCACATGGAAAGACTGCATCAAAAAATGACAGTCTATGAATACTACAAAACGTTGAAATAAAAGGAAAAAACTCCTCAGGAAATACTATATGGCGTACAAGAAACGTCTTTCATATAATTATATGAGATAACAATTGCCACACAGAAGCCAGGCTACAACAAGGACAACTTCGCTGAACAACAGTGAGTTGCAGTTCAACAATTTCATCATGATGTACAAGCAATTTACGGGCTTGCAAGGAAAATAATGCGTAATCGCCTACACAAGCAATTTACGGGCTTGCAAGGAAAAAAATGCGTAATCGCCTACACAAGCAATTTACGGGCTTGCAAGGAACAAAATGCGTAATCGCCTACACAAGCAATTTACTGGCTTGCAAGGAAACAAATGCGTAATCGCCTATACAAGCAATTTACTGGCTTGCAGGAATAAAATGCGTAATCGCCGGTCTAATAAAGCAAATAATTCAAATGTTCACTCCAGGTGATACATAAAATAATACGGGTACCCGATCGAAGTTTAAAAACTTCACACAGTCATATCTTTAGTAGGTAATAAACTAATAATAAAGAATATTTTTACCAGGCGGATGATATTGTATATGTAAACAGGATAAAGAGATTGGTAAAGCGCGCAAAACCATCCAAAATAAAACCAATCCATATCACTGAAACATAACAATTTCCTCTTCTTAGTAAATTTATCCCTACTATATACTATATACTATATAATGAAATAATCAATTACAAACATAAATCCGATCGGTTTTCTATGAAATAAAATAATATTTCTTTTTACAGATGTGGCCCAAATCAACCAAAATGGATAATAATTTTTGTCTCTACTCTCAACAGCTCCAGGCTCAGACGAGGAACACAAAGCAGTACAAATGACGTCTTCAATCCGAGAGCTCTCGTATACAATTTTATTAACAAGCAGATGAAAAGAAAAGAAAAATAAATAAACTAATGGTGACAAATGATATAATCACTATTTCTTACTCTTTACAGATTTTATCCCAGTGAGCAGTGGCTACAGCTACAAGTATTTACTGATACACTAGTTTATTTGACAGGTATCACACAAATGGAATCCAGCGACTAAGGTAATATTGTTCGCTTATTATACAAAATATATAATGGCTTGAGCCATCACCACAGCCCAGAGCGTGGTTGGGAAAATTTTTACGTGTATTTGCGTGAACATTATTTGGTACTGCTTACATAGTGGTATACAAATATATCCTATAAAATAAAGGATTATGAGACAAACTGTTGCATATCGTGGTAAGTGTAACAGGTAAAAAGCATTGCACAGATATTAAATACGAATTATAGAGCTTTACTTTACCAATAAAAGAAAATATTCACATATACTTAGTAGGCTTCTATTTTATTTCTGCGGGAAGCAGGAAGCTGTATTACGAGTACAGGAACTTTGAAAGAAAGTACAACCATTTATTAGGAGAGTATTTACTGCGGGTAAGATAAGATTAACTCATACTTAATAACTATAATATGCAAAGGAAAAATCAGTGTGAAGTACTATCTTACCAAAATATCTTTCTTCCACCTATTTTAAATATTATTTAAAATCGTGCGTAGTATTTTAATACAAGAGTATATACTCATTATTATTCCCATAGAAGGTAAAGTATGATTCACAAGCTACGCACATCAAGAATTCCCAATGAAAACAGAAATAATCTTTTAATGTTCAAATTTCCTCCAAGAAGTATTATACTTAGTGATGATGTCATCAATGACACACACTCCTCAAGTACCATGTTGCATGTCCTTATTTATATGTTGGTCCTGCATAAATATTGGCAAGTATTCCTCCAAAGGATGCGAAATCTCCACTTGCTTTAAAGCAATTCAGGCACTAAATGCATGTAATTCATATCTATTACTAATCAAACCTCTCTTATATCATCAAAATTCTATTTCTACAATCTATACTTACCTACTGATAGACTATTAACAATATATTACCCTACTCACCCTACACATGGCATGGATTAAGGCTACTGTAGAGAGGCAGACTCAGATAAAATCGATTCAAGGGAATCGTCACATTGGAAAATAAAATATATAATTGCTAGACAATATATCCCACTCTCTTCCACCTTTCAATATATTTCATTTAATATCGACTTGTTTAATATCTCCCTATTATCAGTTGTTTCAGAAAAAAGTGAAGCTGGGAAGTTATTCAAGGAAACTGGGAATCAAACATCCTTCTAATATCAGTTGGTTACTCCATATATTGATGAAAATAAAACTTGGTACAAATATTTATTATCCCATGTCTTATCTTTCTGGCAGGTACTATAACATTTTTATATAGAAAAAGTCTACTGTCATATTTTGCATTGTATAAGAGAACTCTATCAATGTAGACTGAATTATCTTGTTATGGAAAATTAACATTTAGCTGTTATTGCACAGCCACAACATAGCAACAAGGCCTCTTCATTAATGTGTGATTTTTTTAGCATAGGTTAGCTTATACACATAACTACAAGCACCTAGCTCAACACATTAATTTTAAGATTATTTCTTTATGTACTTAACAGTGTATTTTATTCATGTATTGATGTTCATTTTAAGTATATGATGTGCCTATGTCTTTGATGTCAATTTTATATTATTCTTGAGGTATTCACTGATAATATCTTAGTTATTGTGTACCCTACCTACATTGTATGTTTGTTTCCACAATCAAGGTAATCTGAGACAGATTAGGGTAGCGGCCGAGCATTTGTACACAATAAGGCAAGTGCTGTATGCCACAATCATAAGATAATACACAGGTAAACAGACTGCCTGCCTAAGACCCTGTACACAAGATAAGCAGAGGGCAGATATTAGTAATAAACAGTGTGAGTCACAGTGGTACCCATGTGAGAGTAGGGAGAGAGTAGAAAGGAGAGTAGGGAGAGAGAATAGAGAGAGTCAAATAATCAAGGAATGGTCACAAGGAGATATGCCCAAATACACAGATAATATAAACTGATTAGAGCAGCAGAATGGGTAGGACTAAGAACACGAGGACTATACCTCATGACCACATGACAACCAGACACGTGGCTTCCTACCACAAGACCCACGTGGCTTGTCTGGCCACGTAAGCATGACAACACACAGTAATAATTGTATCCAAAGACAACTGACAACTCCAGTGAAATTGTATATAAACAGTGACACTTACCTAATAGGTAGGATTCTTAAACTTGCTCCCTTAGGGCTATTATATACTTGTCTCGCCAAGAGAGACACACTACTCTATCAGAAAAGAAGCACGTCAATATCATTCCCTGTCTGTGTGTGTATAGAGATATAAGTGTAAATAAATGAACTTTCCATGTTACAACTGTGAAGTCAATTACCTTAGAAAACACCCACGTCTACGCTAACTAACTAATAATAATAACAATACTACAAGTCTCAAGAAGCAAATACAAATAAGTTACCAGAGCTTGAACGAGTTAAAGCCTAACAGGACTGGTACAGGTAAATGGAAAAGTGCCTACAGTGATGGAAGGAGTTACAGAGAGGAGTGGGAAAAGGATCACAAGTAGTTAACAAACCGTGGTGGATCGTGCTACTGCAGACTGTGTAAATGTACACTTAACACAATGAACAAGAACATGAAGGAAAACCCTTCAAAAGCTCCGGCTCTTAATGATTCAAGTGAAATGAGTGAGTGAGTGAGTGAGTTGAACCCCTTTTAAGAAATGGTCGACCCGAGAAGAATGATTGAATGAGTGAGTGAGTGAGTGAGTCAGTTGAAGCATTTTAGAAGTTGTCGCCCCAAGAACAAGAACAAGAACAATAATTACGATAAGACCTTGAGCTCTCGGCTGAGGCCAGAGCTAAAAAAATAACCTAGTCTTATATGAAGGTACGGTGAAGCACAGAAAGGCTTCAGAATCAGTGCTGAAGTCTGACAGTGGCATCATGAAAAAATTCTGCACACAACCTACTGCCCAACGTGATCAAGTGAAAATATTTGAAGTCAAATATGCAGTGGGCATTGCTTGCCACAGCAGTATTAGTTCCGTAGATCATTTTACTGAAATTGTTAGTGAATTTAGTAAAGGCCAGGCATTAGAAAATGTCAAGTTGCACAGAGCAAAGTGTTCTGCAATTCTGAAAAAAAACATTGTGAATATTTCAGTCCTGGAGGAGTTGATCAGCGAATTGAAAAGTAGTACGTACTTCTTATTAATTGATGAATCCACTGATATTGCTGGCTCAAAGCACCTTTGTCTTTGTGTTCGTTTCTTTAGTGAACAAAATTCTTGCATTAAAACTGCATTTCTGGCAAGTAGACCGAAAAATAGTATTTTATAATAATATTTTCCGGTGATATAGGTTTGACCTGTTCCAGGAAGCGAGACCTGGCAACCCTGTTTACCAGTCAGTATTTGATGGGAGTTTCAGTGTAACTACTCCATATAATGATAAAATTCTAAAGATTTGTATTATTTTGTTTATTGTATCACCTGTTACCATAAATCCTACTACTTATGAAATTAGTCCGAAACTATCCCTCTCGCATATTCTGTGTATCTTTCTCTCGAGTCATCAAGTAATGAATGGATAACGTTAGCTGCACAAATTAAAGAAGAATGTGTCTATAAATTGACATTACCGATATCATGTTATATGTGTAATAATCCTAAAGAAAATTACCTCCTAGTAAAAGTCAGACAGAACACGTGATTAAACCAAGATTTACTTGCATTATAAAGAAATATGAAATATTCGCGTCCGTGCCCGAGATCATATCTTAAAACACGCTTCACACTCAGAGGGACCACTATCCGTGGGTATATTTTTCAAGTCTGACCTGGTCAATGCAATCCGTTCAGTTAGGTTAGATTAAGTATGGTCGGGTTGAAATGCAGTCAAGTAGGTAAAATGAGCTGGGAAAGACCATCAGACTATATAAAAAAAATCCTATGGTTACTTTTATTCCTAAATGTTAGGCTCAATTTTCCTTCATTTTGTCCCACCACTTCTTGCTACCCCGCCAAATTCGAGAAATATGCTTACATGCACACATTAATGTATTTATTAGCAAAACATGAGGTAAACTATTAGTAGATTAAACACACGTTTGGTCGTTCGGAGTGATCCCTCTTCCTCGTTCACCTGTGGGTTCAGAACAAACATAACCCAGTTTACAATCAATGCGAGTTGATTATCACTGATAAAACTATCACTTATTTCGACACTACTAAATTGTTTATTAACGTAGAATATCAGGGAGCCAGAACTGATTCCACAGTCATTTTGTCAGAGTCCTCCCCAAACACACTTGTAAGGCTTTGTTATTTCCCAAAACCTGATTATTCCTATTCACCAAAACTATCAATTGAGCAATTGTATTATTACAATATGTGCATACTTTACTCAGCAGATGCTTTCAATAAATCAGACATAAGTCATTTACACAGTTTAGTTTCTTTCGTTTGGGCGCTAACAAATCACAACGAACAACTGTGGAATTGGTCCTCGCTCTCTGTTCAATTTCATTAGTATAGAGATAGAATAAGACAAGATGGTATTTATTTCAGAGAGAGAGAGAGAGAGAGAGAGAGAGAGAGAGAGAGAGAGAGAGAGAGAGAATTACAGTTGACTTTAAACATTTTATTACGAGAGAGAAAGTATTTAGCAATGAAGGAATTTTACTTTACATGTAATACATTGTAACTTCAGGAGTCTAGGAGAGTGTGTCACCCAATCAGAAGAGAACTTACCAATGATGTTTACACCCCAGAGAACACAAGTTTTGGACTGACTTTATTATTATTACTATTATAATTAGTGTGTGCTTGTTATCACACAATTAGTGTTCTGAAAATCATAATTATTGTATGTGTGTATTACCACATAATTATTGTTCTTATACTATTATTATTATATTATTTTTATTATTTTGTTTCTGTATTACCACATAATTTTTTTTCCTTTTGTATTATTATTATTATTGAAATTATTATTAATGTTATTATTATTAGTGTGTGTATTACCAAATAATTATTGTCCTGTGGTAGGCCTATTATTTTTATTATTTTCATTATTATTATTATGTATGTAATTCAACAAGTTAAGTTATTCTGTCAAAATCTTTGAAACAATACAATTGTATACAAAGGATATCTAAAGTCAATAATAATATTATAATTATATTTATTGAATACCAAGATAACTACAGGATATAAGTAATAGAAAATAACTACTTAATGTATATATGTATGTGTGTATGTATATGTATATGTACAATTGCCAGCACTTATAACAGGTATAGTCAGTGTTGTCATTCCTCTTCACTTGTATCAGTTATAAGTGCTGCTAACTGTACATATAGGAATCACACACCTTCTACTTCAACAAAATATTCCTTTAAATGGTCCAGAATCCCACCTAACATAATTAATGAAGGGTATAGTACAGTGTTGGTAACTCTGGAGCAAACCAATTCCTACAAACTATTCCAGGCAACAGACCACCATTATTATTGTTAATCTGGTGCTGTTTCCTGACATACTTTGGAGGAATTAAAACACTTCAATGTACCACAAGTATATTACCCTCTTAATTATTTCTACAAACTATTCCATGCAACAAGTCATTATTATTATTATTATCATTATTATTATTATTATGTATATATAGAAAGGGATTATACTAATATATATATATAAAGGAATTATATGGATGACAAATACATATAATATTTGTATTCCCTGTAGATATTGTATTAAGGAATTACAATACAATATATATATAGTAATATCTAGTAATTAATTATATAGTAATTAATAATATAGTTGGTAATTATATAGTACTTTATAAAGTTAAAGGAGAGAACTTGTATTTAGTACATTGGAGTGTTACTGATTCCTCCAAACTATGTCCGGAAACAAATCACCATAATGTTACTAATAGAAAATCTGATTCTATTTTACACACACACACACACACACTCTCTCTCTTGCACACACACACACACACACTCTCTCTCTTGCACACACACACACACACACACTCTCTCTCTTGCACACACACACACACACACACTCTCTCTCTCTTGCACACACACACACACACACACTCTCTCTCTCTTGCACACACACACACACACACACTCTCTCTCTCTCTTACATACACACACTCTCTCTCTCTCTCTTACACACACACACTCTCCCTCTTATACACACACACACACACACTCTCTCTCTTACACACACACACACACACACACTCTCTCTCTTACACACACACACTCTCTAACACACACACACTCTCTCTCTTACACACACACACACACACACACACTCTCTCTCTCTTACACACACACACACACACTCTCTCTAACACACACACACTAACACACTAATTCTCTCTCTCTCTCTCTCTTGGAGTATTCAGTAGCCTTCCAATATACTCTCAAAAAATTCTCTCCATAAGAATCATTAATATTATAAAAAAAAAAAATGTAAGCATTAGTATACATTATATGGTAATTATATAGTAGATTAATAACAAAGTATAAGATAATGCAATTAATAAAACCATGTTAATGTTTATAACATCTAAATATATGTGTGTGTGTGTATGTATATATTCTTGTGTGTATAGTGTATATATATTGCTTGTATGTGTGTGTGTATATATATATATATATTACTTGTATGTGTGTGTGTATATATATATTTCTTATGTGTGTATATATTTCTTATGTGTGTATATATTTCATATGTGTGTATATATTTCTTATGTGTGTATATATTTCTTATGTGTGTATATATTACTTGTGTATATATATTCCTTATGTGTGTATATATTACTTGTGTGTGTAGTGTGTGTGTATATATTAATTGTGTGTGTATATTTACTCCTTGTGTGTGTAGTGTAGTTGTACATAATAAAATCATTTGAGTGTGTTGTGTGTGTGTGTAAAATTACTCTTCATGTGTGTAGTGTGTACTAATTGTAGTGTGTGTACTAAGATGATTAGGCACACACCTTAACACCACAGTCCACCACAGTGACTTGTGTGATGTCACTGAGTTGGACTGCTTCCGTAAACACATTCGGTCCTCTCCACACAAAACCTATGTCAATGCCATATTTTGGGCATTTATTATTGGTGCTGATGATAAACTCACCACTCTTGTCTGTATGACTTATAAACATTACTCTCCCCCTACGACAACCATCAGATGACAAAATTCTATAAACACCAGAATCATAGTTCCCACCAAACACACACTCCCCCTCCTCCCCCTTGTTCCTAACTCTGGTTAACCGAGTATTGTAGAAGGAGGATCCTCGCTGGCCGGTGCAGAGATCAACAAACTGTCTGACCTCTGTTATGTTAGTAGGATACACCCAGATGTAGACTCTCTCCCTCCTCCCACTCCAAGCCAAGTCCAGGAAGGTGATGGTATAAATAGAGTTCAGTCTCTTTACCATCTCACTCACCTGTAAGACACAACCATTATTACTGACCCTATCAACCACACCTTTCATATACTGTACACACTTATACTCTCCTACTCACTCACCCTCTTACTCACCACTCACCACCATGACACACACTCTTATACTCACTACACACACCACCATGACACACACTCTTATACTCACTACACACACCACCATGACACACACTCTTATACTCACTACACACACCACCATGACACACACTCTTATACTCACTACACACACCACCATGACACACACCCTTATACTCACTACACACACCACCATGACACCCCCCCTTATACTCACTACACACACCACCATGACACACACTCCTATACTCACTACACACACCACCATGACACACACTCTTATACTCACTACACACACCACCATGACACACACTCCTATACTCGTTACACACACCCTTATACTCACTACACACAACCATGACACACACTCCTATACTCACTACACACCCTTATACTCACTACACACTCTTATACTCACTACACACACTCTTATACTCACTACAAACACCCTTATACTCACTATACACACCCTTATACTCACTACACACACCTTTATGCCCACTACACACTCTTATACTCACTACACACACCCTTATACTCACTACACGCACCTTTATACTCACTACACACACCCTTATACTCACTACACACATCCCTATACTCACTACACACACTCATTTACTCACTACACACACTTTTATACTCACTATACACCCCTATACCCATTACACACACCCCTATACCCACTACACACACTCTTATACTCACAAACACACTCTTATACTCAGTACACATAATCATTACACACACTCTTATACTCACTACACACACCCCTTTCCTAGTCACTAAACATACCCTTGTACTCACTACATACACCACTATAACTTAAACACACTCCTTGCTACACACACCACCATAACTCACACACACACCTACTCACAATTACACTCATAACTTTTTCAGAAATACCACATCACCACAACCACACCTCTCCTACTACATATCAAACACACACCACATCTCACCAATACCCCCAACACTCAATGGTAGAAATTGGACTTGGTAAAATATTAACTATGAACTTACTGGCATGGTGAAGGCATCAGGGGGTGGATTTTGGTTCTGGAGGCAATGGAAAAGAAGGTCCCCATCCTCAATTTTGGTCACTTTGAAGTAGATGTACTCATTCTGGTTCTCCCTATTATCTGGCTTCATTTCCTAAAGTTCCTCACTCTGTAGAGAAAGGAAAGCAACTGTGTAGTGATAATACATAATGTTGGAAGGGACATTACTGTGGATACAATACAATACAATAATGTGTTTAGAGTACATACTACAGATAAGACTGTGGATAAAGGATATACTGTATATTATCAGTGAACAGTGTGACTGCCATAACAACACTGTACTACTACTACTACTGGTGATGGTAGTGAGGTGGCACAGTACAGGTAGTGAGTTGGGACAATAGAACTGAGATTGTGAAGGTAGCAAGATGAGTAAAAATTCTAGTAATAATAAAAATAATAATAATAATTATATATAATATGACTATCAATATACACTTACTTGGTTGTCATTTAAAAGGATATTGACTTTGTCCATAATAGGTAGAGTAAGGTGACTCAGTTGGTTAGTGTGTTGTGTAGCACCAGCCTCACCAGCAACCATCATCAAAGCCTTATTTGTCACATCACGGACCTGTTGATATATAAAATATTGTTGTTTTAACTTTATGTAAAGTGGAAGCTTTAATAATGAGTGAAAGTAAAGTATAAAAACAAATGCTGGCTGGACCAGAAATACCTTGTAGTCACAAAGGACAAGAAGACAGAGAAGAAGGACTACAAGTAAGAAGGAATTAAAAGGAAACGAGGGATTATTGAAGAAATTAGAGGGAATGGTTGAGGTCCAAAGGGGCGTTCAAACACTCAAAGTACTGATCACATCACATCACTGTAGGCAATACCTACCTATAGGTCACTTTCACAGTGAATATTGAAATGGTCTCAGTATATATAGGCAATATACTGTATGTATGGCGATAACAGCACTAATATTAAAGACTTAGTGTATGGATGGTGTATATAGAAGTACTTTATGTTTGTGGAATATGTAAAACTTAACATCAGATATGTAAATCTATATCAGAGTATGAAATAAGAACTGACTTCCATCTTAATAACATAGTGCCAATTCCACAGTACTTTGTTTTTATTTGTAAGCACCCAAACAAAAGAAACTGAACTATTTAAATGACTCCCGAATGAATTATTAAATTAATTTGATTACTCCACTATCAAACTATGGTAATAATGGAACTACCCGACAGATTTTGTGAATATGGATACTGAGTTTATTGGATATAATTAAGACTAACAAAGTGTAGTTGGTTGGGAAGGATCATAACAAACCCAAGCCACTGTGAAATTGGCCCATTGACAGTGTAAATGTTTAGGATGGTATTAAATACCTTCTTGCTAGTGGTGACTGTAGTGACATCTGGAAAGAGTTCTTGGCACTTCTTCTTCCATTCATGATCCTCGTCCCTGCATTGGCAAGCTTGGATGAAAAATTGAAAAGTCTCGTCTCTATTGGTGATGGCCTGGATCCTCCTTTGTGTAACCTTCGTCTGTTCCACTATTTCTTTTCCATTTCCTTCAAGGGTTTTTACCCTACAATCTTCTTGATCAAGGAGGTCGAGGGCAGAATAATTTTCTGTAATTAGATCATTCAGTTTCTCTTTTATATTAGTATGTTCTACTTGCCATTCTGCCAGCTGTTTCCTGTAATTTTCTAGATGGGAGTGTATATTTTTACTATCCTTTAATATACAGTCCATCTTACTCATTTCTTCTTGTATAACGATCTTCAGTGCAAACGTGATGGTAGGACCAGGTCCCATTGTATTCTGGGGTCGTATGAAATCCTCAACTGTATAGTTGACAGGAATTTGATTAATATTCTCTGCCTTAAATACTCTCCGACAACTTGGACAAGTAATGTTTCCTATTGTCATCATTACCTTTATACATTCTGTACAAAAGGTGTGGCCACAGGGGAGTGTGCGAGGCCGGCGCTCTGTGTCATCAAACAGAGTGAAACAAACACCACACTCTGCTGGGTTGTTCTGTGGTGGAAACTAGTTATTATAAGAAACAGTTTTACATACAACTCACTAAATAAAATACAGTAAGATGTGTATAGTCAAGTGAAGATGTGTATAGGTTAGTGAAGATGTGTGGTGTGCCGTGGAGATGTGTGATCTGCAGTGAAAATGTAGCCTACATAATGTAGTTAAGATGTGTATAATGTAGTAAAGATATGAATAGGGTACTGAAGTCAACAAACTTACTTAAAAGTTTAAAGTACACATCACTTTATAGATTAATAATGCAAAACATCACTTCACTTTCTAATGAATTTCCTGCTTTGTATTCCTTGTTTATATTATGATTAATTTAATACATATAATTATAAAGTTACCTGTGGAAAAGCTCCATTATTGCCTTCAGCCCCTGGAGCTGTGGGTTCCTGTTTGATACTTGTGTCCTTGGTGTCCATACCTGAGGGAGGAAGGTGGTTACATTCTTGGCAGTTCACATGTTACAGAAATGGACAAGAGTGGATGGTATATATGAAGAGAATTCAAAGTCAGGCCAACTGACAACACACATACAACACAATAATTCCTCCCTCCCTTCTTATTATATTCAGAATAACAATTTATTTATTTATTTATTTATTTTTTAGATGGAACTAGGCATCTGGTAGTTCAACAACTATAATACATTCCTGTACAGCTGTCCACTAGCGGGAGGAGTGAACCTAGGCGGGTATAAATACTCATTGCTGATTGGCTGGCGACCTCTTCCCCACATACAGCCATAATCTCTCCTCGCAGAACTACATATTTGTATTAAATTACTTCCTGCTTCAATATTACAACAGATACACGTATTTTGTTTGGATTTTAAGACTATGATAAATTTGGAACTGGAATAAATTGTCTAAACTGCATTACAACCCAAATACAAGAAAATATGAGAAGTTGAAAAGTGTTATGAAAAGTTTATACCACTTTTTACATTTGGTTGTGTATTTACTGCAGCAAGGAAATCAATTTTGAAAATAAAACCACTATTCTTATATTCATAAAATTATCCTGTCCAAATAAATTTTAGATAAACTTACACATAAGCGAGATATAGAGTTATTTGTGCGAGTAAATTTCATCCATCTCTCACACAAAAACATCATAACTAAATAGGTTTCATATTATTGTGTCTTTTATGACCATGTGTGTTCCTGTGACTATATTGTGTTATGATATATGTGACATACTCATGTTTATCATGTACGAAATGCAAGAAAAATATTAATTATTGATAGATATATTAAATTAAGCATGTGTTAATTAAGCTTAAGCATATCCCACACTTTCTAAACTGACTGCCACGTTTCTGAGTGAAAATTATCATGTTAACACTGGGAAAATATCAAGAAGAAAGTAAATATACAAACATACAAATTATACAGGAGTTGTAAGAGTAGTGTGAGAGAGTTGTGTGAGAGATGTGTGAGAGAGTAGTGTGAGAGAGTAGTGTGAGAACAGTGAGAGAGTAGTGTGTAAGAGTAGTGTGAGAGAGCAGTGTGAGAGAGCAGTGTGAGAGTAGTGTGTCTTCCTCTCACTCTCCCTCCACTCCACTCTCACTCTTCTTCCTATCTTCCTCATTATTTACATTCCACCTAGTGCCCTCTAGCGGCATATAATTTGGGCAATATATTACTTTATTTAAAAGAGGTACAATTAAATTTGTACATAACTGTAATAGAAGTACATTTATCAATCAATGTATATTAAAAATTGCAACCTTTCAAAACTTTCAAAAATCACTTTTTTTTTAACGATTTTACTATAAAATGTTTCCTCTTCACTACTCCCCAGAGATACAAGAGACATTGCCCTTTATATTTGGCAGAGAGGTAGGTAGGTAAGATGTGGGTAAGATGTGAGTGTGTGGGTGGTAGTTAAGGTAGGTAGGTGAGATGTGGGTGGTAGGTAGGTAGGTAAGATGTGGGTGGATGGATGGTAGTTAAGATGTGAGTGGGTGGTAGTTAAGATGTGTGTGGTAGGTAAGGAAGATGTGGGTGGTAGGTAGTTAAGATGTGGGTGGTAGGTAAGATGTAGGTGGTAGGTAGGTAAGATGTGGGTGGTAGGTAGGGAAGATGTGGGTGGGTGGGTAGGTAGGGAAGATGTGGGTGGGAGGTAGGGAAGATGTGGGTGGGTGGGTGGGAGGTAGGGAAGATGTGTGTGGGAGGGTGGGTAGGTAGGTAAGATGTGGGTGGGAGATAGTTAAGATGTGTGTGGGTGGGTGGGTAGTTAAGATGTAGGTAGGTAGTTAAGATGTGGGTGGAAGGTAGGTAGGTAGGTAGGTAAGATGTGGGTGGTAGGTAGGTAGTGAAGATGTCAATAATTATATGGGTGGGTGGTAGTTAAGATGTGGGTGGTAGGTAGCTAAGACGCCAATGTAAACTGTGGCAGCCACAAGATATCTTCACTACACTCCATACACGAACATCTTCACTATTATTTGGAAGAGATAATGCCCTTCATTCCATGATATACTGTGGCAGCCACAACACATCTTCACTACTCACCATACACGAACATCTTCACTATTATTTGGAAGAGATATTGCCCTTCATTCCATGATATAATGTGTCATCTTCACTACCAGGTGTGAAGGTAGGTAGGTAGGCAAGATGTGTGTGGTAGGTAGGTAGGTAGGTAAGATGTGTGTGGGTGGTAGGTAGGTAGGTAAAATGTGGGTGGGTGGATGGGTGGTAGTTAAGATGTAGGTGGGTGGATGGGTGGTAGTTAAGATGTAGGTGGGTGGGTGGGAGGTAGTGGCAATTGTGACACTTCAACACATCTTCATTACTTGACATCTTCACTACCTGGTGTGACATCTGATTGGGGGTGAGGGTGGGGCGTGGGGTGGGGATGAGGGTGGGGCGGGGGCGTGGGGTGTGGGTGGGGGGCGAGCGAAGCGATCGGGGTGGGGGGCGAGCGAAGCGAGCGGGGGTAGAGGGGCGAGCGCAGCGAGCCGCGATTTTGGTGGGGAGGGCGAGCGAAGAGAGCGGCGAGCGGGGGCCGAGCGCAGCGAGCAACGCCGCAGGTAAAAGCACCCACGGCGTAGCCGTGGTGGGCGAAGCCCAGTGCTTGTATTATATATTTTCATCTTTTTGAGATGTTTCCTTATCATTTAATAAAATATTACATGCAGAATTCCGACACTCGTAACAGATTGCTAACTCTGCCATAACTAAGTTTGTCATAACTATGAAAGGAATATGACAGAATCATAGTGCTTATGACAAAAGTTTATGAATGTTTCATAGCTATGACTAGAGTTATGACTAAAATTTATGACATTCTATAAGTACCATCCCAGTTTCCTAGAGCATTACCTTGTAAAGTGTGATTATGTTTTCATTACTTGGGATGTATGGTAGATACGTTGGTGTTGGTTAAGTCTAGTCTTTATTATGTTTTCATTACTTGGGATGTATGGTAGATACGTTGGTGTTGGTTAAGTCTAGTCTTTATTATGTTTTCATTACTTGGGATGTATGGTAGATACGTTGGTGTTGGTTAAGTCTAGTCTTTATTATGTTTTCATTACTTGGGATGTATGGTAGATACGTTGGTGTTGGTTAAGTCTAGTCTTTATTATGTTTTCATTACTTGGGATGTATGGTAGATACGTTGGTGTTGGTTAAGTCTAGTCTTTATTATGTTTTCATTACTTGGGATGTATGGTAGATACGTTGGTGTTGGTTAAGTCTAGTCTTTATTATGTTTTCATTACTTGGGATGTATGGTAGATACGTTGGTGTTGGTTAAGTCTAGTCTTTATTATGTTTTCATTACTTGGGATGTATGGTAGATACGTTGGTGTTGGTTAAGTCTAGTCTTTATTATGTTTTCATTACTTGGGATGTATGGTAGATACGTTGGTGTTGGTTAAGTCTAGTCTTTATTATGTTTTCATTACTTGGGATGTATGGTAGATACGTTGGTGTTGGTTAAGTCTAGTCTTTATTATGTTTTCATTACTTGGGATGTATGGTAGATACGTTGGTGTTGGTTAAGTCTAGTCTTTATTATGTTTTCATTACTTGGGATGTATGGTAGATACGTTGGTGTTGGTTAAGTCTAGTCTTTATTATGTTTTCATTACTTGGGATGTATGGTAGATACGTTGGTGTTGGTTAAGTCTAGTCTTTATTATGTTTTCATTACTTGGGATGTATGGTAGATACGTTGGTGTTGGTTAAGTCTAGTCTTTATTATGTTTTCATTACTTGGGATGTATGGTAGATACGTTGGTGTTGGTTAAGTCTAGTCTTTATTATGTTTTCATTACTTGGGATGTATGGTAGATACGTTGGTGTTGGTTAAGTCTAGTCTTTATTATGTTTTCATTACTTGGGATGTATGGTAGATACGTTGGTGTTGGTTAAGTCTAGTCTTTATTATGTTTTCATTACTTGGGATGTATGGTAGATACGTTGGTGTTGGTTAAGTCTAGTCTTTATTATGTTTTCATTACTTGGGATGTATGGTAGATACGTTGGTGTTGGTTAAGTCTAGTCTTTATTATGTTTTCATTACTTGGGATGTATGGTAGATACGTTGGTGTTGGTTAAGTCTAGTCTTTATTATGTTTTCATTACTTGGGATGTATGGTAGATACGTTGGTGTTGGTTAAGTCTAGTCTTTATTATGTTTTCATTACTTGGGATGTATGGTAGATACGTTGGTGTTGGTTAAGTCTAGTCTTTATTATGTTTTCATTACTTGGGATGTATGGTAGATACGTTGGTGTTGGTTAAGTCTAGTCTTTATTATGTTTTCATTACTTGGGATGTATGGTAGATACGTTGGTGTTGGTTAAGTCTAGTCTTTATTATGTTTTCATTACTTGGGATGTATGGTAGATACGTTGGTGTTGGTTAAGTCTAGTCTTTATTATGTTTTCATTACTTGGGATGTATGGTAGATACGTTGGTGTTGGTTAAGTCTAGTCTTTATTATGTTTTCATTACTTGGGATGTATGGTAGATACGTTGGTGTTGGTTAAGTCTAGTCTTTATTATGTTTTCATTACTTGGGATGTATGGTAGATACGTTGGTGTTGGTTAAGTCTAGTCTTTATTATGTTTTCATTACTTGGGATGTATGGTAGATACGTTGGTGTTGGTTAAGTCTAGTCTTTATTATGTTTTCATTACTTGGGATGTATGGTAGATACGTTGGTGTTGGTTAAGTCTAGTCTTTATTATGTTTTCATTACTTGGGATGTATGGTAGATACGTTGGTGTTGGTTAAGTCTAGTCTTTATTATGTTTTCATTACTTGGGATGTATGGTAGATACGTTGGTGTTGGTTAAGTCTAGTCTTTATTATGTTTTCATTACTTGGGATGTATGGTAGATACGTTGGTGTTGGTTAAGTCTAGTCTTTATTATGTTTTCATTACTTGGGATGTATGGTAGATACGTTGGTGTTGGTTAAGTCTAGTCTTTATTATGTTTTCATTACTTGGGATGTATGGTAGATACGTTGGTGTTGGTTAAGTCTAGTCTTTATTATGTTTTCATTACTTGGGATGTATGGTAGATACGTTGGTGTTGGTTAAGTCTAGTCTTTATTATGTTTTCATTACTTGGGATGTATGGTAGATACGTTGGTGTTGGTTAAGTCTAGTCTTTATTATGTTTTCATTACTTGGGATGTATGGTAGATACGTTGGTGTTGGTTAAGTCTAGTCTTTATTATGTTTTCATTACTTGGGATGTATGGTAGATACGTTGGTGTTGGTTAAGTCTAGTCTTTATTATGTTTTCCTTACTTGGGATGTATGGTAGATACGTTGGTGTTGGTTAAGTCTAGTCTTTATTATGTTTTCATTACTTGGGATGTATGGTAGATACGTTGGTGTTGGTTAAGTCTAGTCTTTATTATGTTTTCATTACTTGGGATGTATGGTAGATACGTTGGTGTTGGTTAAGTCTAGTCTTTATTATGTTTTCATTACTTGGGATGTATGGTAGATACGTTGGTGTTGGTTAAGTCTAGTCTTTATTATGTTTTCATTACTTGGGATGTATGGTAGATACGTTGGTGTTGGTTAAGTCTAGTCTTTATTATGTTTTCATTACTTGGGATGTATGGTAGATACGTTGGTGTTGGTTAAGTCTAGTCTTTATTATGTTTTCATTACTTGGGATGTATGGTAGATACGTTGGTGTTGGTTAAGTCTAGTCTTTATTATGTTTTCATTACTTGGGATGTATGGTAGATACGTTGGTGTTGGTTAAGTCTAGTCTTTATTATGTTTTCCTTACTTGGGATGTATGGTAGATACGTTGGTGTTGGTTAAGTCTAGTCTTTATTATGTTTTCATTACTTGGGATGTATGGTAGATACGTTGGTGTTGGTTAAGTCTAGTCTTTATTTCTTCAGGTTTTACATTGTTTATAAAGTGTCATAGCTAACTTGGAATATAATCATGTGACTATTTATATATAAAGGTTGCCTGCTACAACCTCTTCTTGCAAACTTTTCCTAGGAGGAGTATGAACGCAAGAATGAATGATTAGTGAAGATGTGTATACTGTAGTGAATATATGTATAGGGTAGTGAAGATTTACATAGTGAAGTGAAGGTGTGGTGTGTTGTGATGATGTGTATAATGTAGTGAAGATGTGTGATGTGTAGTGATGGTGTGGTGTAATGTGATGTGTATAAAGTAATGGAGATGTGTGTAGTGAAGATGTGTATAGAGTACTAGAGATATAGGATGTGTAGTGAAGATGTGTATATTATGGTGAATAGATGTGTAGTATAGTGTAGTGAAGATATGTATAGGATAGTGATGATGTGCATAGGGTACTGGAGATGTGTGTAGTGAAGAGGTGTATAGAGTAGTGGAGATGTGTATAGGGTACTAGAGATATATGATGTGTAGTGAAGATGTGTATATTATGGTGAAGAGATGTGTAGTATAGTGTAGTGAAGATGTGTATATTATGGTGAAGAGATGTGTAGTATAGTGTAGTGAAGATGTGTATAGGAGAGTGAAGATGTGTATATTATGGTAAAGAGATTGTAGCAGCAACCTATATGTACAGTATACCATTGAACATAATTTATTCCAGGTTAGATATAGAAATTCATAAACAATGTAATAAAATAAATATGTAACACACACACAAACAGTGACACACACTAACAACACACTAACACTAATGACACCAATAAACAGACTAAGCAAACCAACACAAACTTGTTTGTAATTGACCCCAAAGTGAAGATAACTGACATCTTCACTACATGTAACCACGTGTTACAAATGGTGACCCCCGGGTGACACGCGTTACAAGAAGTGTATAGTGTAGTGAAGATGTGTAAAGGATAGTGAAGATGTGTATAGGATAGTGAAGATGTGTATAAGGTACTGGAGATATGTGTAGAGAAGATGTGTTTATTATGGTGAAGAGATGTGTAGTATAGTTTAGTGAAGATGTGTATAGGGTACTGGAGATATGTTTAGTGAAGATGTGCATATTATAATGAAGAGATGTGTAGTATAGTGTAGTGAATAGAGCGTCGTACGTAAGGAACCGGGTAACAGCACCTACCGTCACAATGATTTAGCGCTATTTCGAGCCCTGTACGGCTAGTTTTTCTTGTCGTTGGGCGAGAAAATACACTCACAATATCGATCCGCTACCCACTCAGTCGATTCTGGGACCCTACGATGGCTGGGCGATTTTTAAGTAATTGCCCTTGTCCGAATTTGTGCTCTAACGATCGTGAGACAATACCATAGTGAATATATGTACGTGAGTGACACCATGATATTCCTACAAGGTTACAAATTATTATTTAGTGTATAGATCATGACACACGATATATAATGGGGTAGTAATAAGAAAATAACACCACAAAACACACCCATACAGGCACAATTGATAGTAAATATACGTGTTTCCTACGGTACAAGTCGGTTTGTGTATCATTTTCTAAGTGACAGTTACACGATGATATATTCCTACAAGTGTTCATACTATTTTTAGTGTTGTAATCATGACATACGATACATAATAGTAGTAATACGAGTGAGTTGACAGTGGAGTTACGCGGGAAACTGTACACTAAGCCGTGGTCGAGTCTATCCCGCGCGTACATACAGACATACTGCAGATTCGCACGCAGACATGGTCTACTTAAACTCGCCCTATCTCCACAACTATTCATCGTACAGCCCTCCCGATGGTACCATTGGAAAGATGAAGAGTTGAAGGTAAGGATAGAACAATTTTGAAGTCAGTACACTATATAGATTAAGAGTGTGAGCGTTGTGAATATAGGGCAAATCGAGGAATTTTGACGCTAGCAGCAGGGTAAAAATGTGGAGGCAGGGACCCCCCCCCCCTCCCGGTCTACAGGGGTTAAACTTTTTCAGTTGTGACCCAGTTTTTACTATGACATTATTCTCGCGACACATACATATGACCAGAATTATCAATCTAAGTAAATACAAGGCCAGAAATTGAAATGCAATAATTTTGATTAAAAGGCATTTTAACCAGAATTATTTACAGAATTATAAACACTGTGGCCACTGCCTCACCAACCCCCCCCCCCCCTCTCTCTCTCTCTCTCTCTCTCTCTCTCTCTCTCTCAAGAAGGCTAATATATGTGCAATGAGTTTGTTTTATTGATAATTAAATATATGAATATTCGATTATAAAAGTATTTTAGGTGGATTTGTGTATGAACTTCATATTTATTTTATTGTCACGAACATTATTATTCTATTTTATTCAAGTATTTATTCTTGTGAGCCTGCGACCCAGTATGAAGGAATTCGGGACCCGTAGTTTGAAGAACCCGGGTTTAAAGAAATGCATACAGCATTAACGTAGGTGGATATAGAAGAGAAGAAAAATTAATGTGATCATGATTTGAGCCGAGGGTGAAGGGGAAGATAAATGAAGGTGATTAGTTGAAAAGTAATAACAAACATCTGTTATATTTTATCTGTTACGTTATATCCTTTAAATAAAGGCACATTACATTGTTCACCATCGTAGTGGGATAGACTACTGAATATATATTATCCTTTGGATATTAGACAGCTGTCCCTGCATTCCTTTTATCCCTCGTGTTTGCCCAGTAGGGGGGTATTGCTTGCAATGAAGTGGGCAATACTTTAAGGGTTTTGGCGCCTCTTCGGCCCAAGTCACAAGTTTACATTTCTTCAACTATCCCTCCTTTCTTCCTATTTCCTTCTTACTTACCTTTTCCTCTCTGTTGCGCCCTCTAATATCAATCTAATCCCTCGTGCTTGTAGTTCACCCTATTTATCACCTTCTCCCAAGCCCAGCTGTATTTTTGTTTTTTCGACAGAAGACGGTTTAAATTTCTAACTTTTTTAATAATCATATTTGTCAACAAATTCTTTAAGCTATTTATCAGGAATTTTTCTTCTAAATATAAATTTCTTAACTATAATCGATTTTAAACTTGAATGGCGTTTTCAATAAACTTGGTATAATTTTATGAATAGGCTATGATTATATATTAGAGTATCTTGCAATGTCTTATCCCTCTTTCGCTTGCCTTTCCCTCCTTTCTTATCGTTTATCTTTTCTTTATTATACTTTTAACCTTCTCATTCGTTCTTAAAACGTTTTATGACATAGGCCTGCCTTTCTCCCTTTTCATTTATAGTCCAATTATATGATTCGAAAAACTGCGCCAGAAAACGGTGATAGAGAGGTGAGACAACAAGCAGGAAGGAAATAGAAAAAAAAGAGGGATAGTTGAAGAACTAAAACTTAGTGGCTGCAGCCGAAGGGGCGCCAAAACACTTAAAATATTGCCAAGATCACTACGGGGTCAATATGTAGAGAAATTAGAAAACAACTAGAGATTTATGGGGAAAGATATATAAATGATTTAGAATAAGTGTTGGCAGATACACATTATTGACGGGATTATCCCAGTCACAGGATTTCGCCTTCATAAAACTGAAGGATTATAGGTTTCAGGCATTGCCATTTACCAGTCAGTTGCTAGTCAGAATGTTAACTTGTTAAAGCCATTTGAAGAAAAGAGAAATATATTATATCTTTCTTTTTAAGTTACTTATAAGTATTGTTTTTATTAAAATCTGTTTCGATATACAGTCGTGGTCAAATATAATCATCCATATAGGGGTAACTCACGTAAGAGTTTGACAGCTTCCCTCTGTTCCTTCGATGATAAACTTTCCAATAAATAGGTTAACTACCATCTTTTAATTAAATCAAGCAGCTACACACTACTTAAAACAATAACATTATCTGTGAACGTGAAAACATTAGACAGTAAATTGTTTGAGATACCCATATGTGGATGATTATTATTGACCGCGACTGTACATTACCTTACTTTTATCTAGTTCCAGCATTACTGCACAGATCACCATATGACACAATAATGACCACAAGGACAGTAATGGTGATCAACGTGATGCTCATATATCTCTATATAGGTTAATGAACACAGTGTTTTATGCTCAACTTCAGAATTATGTTCTCAGTATCACAATGATAGGCAAAAATAATTAAAACAATATAAAGAAATTATCTGTTATTAACTGTTATTAGTGGTTCCTACAGAGAGTGAGTCCCATTCTCTTCCTGTTCAAGTGTAGGTCAGCAGTATTGGAGCATCATGTGACGGGTGTAAGTCTGAGTGTCTAAGTGACTCATATAAGTAAGTATAAAGTAAGTTATTATAAGTAGCCCTCTAATGAAGGTGAAACCGTAACAATGCTCGGCCACTACCATCCTTCGCCCTCGAAGGAACATTTATAATAATTTACATGTTGTTATATAAGGGTATTATTATCTTCTGGCATATCTTTCCAGGTTGATTATTAATATTTTCCCTATTAAACTTAAGATTTAAATATATAGATATTATTATTATTGGAATACATGCAGTCTGTAGATGTACTTTATTATTTCTACAGATAATAATTAATATTACATGTCCAATATACATTATGGGTAATACATCCTATCTAAATGTGTAGTGGTGTGTAATTAGCCTATACATTTGTATCCTCATTACCTTGTGACACTTGTCTTTGCCGTTCGCGAGCTAATAATTGTTGGTATCAAGCGTACACCTTCCGTATACACCAGCTAAATACAGTAGTACAACAATTAACATTAGTGCAGGTATGATGTGTAGAGGTAATACAACTTCTCTTAAGAGATGTAAAGGTAACAAATTATTCAACTTTGAGGTAAACTCTGAGTCTATTAAAAATTGAAGGATCTTTATTTTATCTAAAAAAAAATTATGTTATCTATAGAGATGTTTTCTACAAGGTTAACTCTGACATCATTAACTCTGTAGAAAGTGTGGACACAAAAGCTTTATGGTGATGAGTAGGTAAGTTAAGAAAAATGTTCATTCCTAATCTCACAATGACCCTGAGCCATATAATAACCATCCACCCAAACGTGTTGGACTTACCATTGCTAAATAATATCACACTTATTCTCTGTTTGTATAGTAGTAGTGGTTAGTACTGAAGTGCTCATGGTAGGAAATATTACTGACAGTTTTGAAAGTACAGTAAGATGTGGGAAGAGTTGAGTCTGGCATTATGAATGAAAGGTCACACTGTGCCTGGTTTGCTAAATTCCAAGTAAACATATAACCAGGACATACAGTACATGCAAGTGTAAGTATGATGTGCGACAGTCATCCAATGAATGTTTGTCCAAAGTGGTATAATCTTCAGATGAGACTATGTATGACTTGTCTACAACCAGCAGGGTATTATTTACTCTAATTGGAAATGGTCGTAATTCCCAAATATTAATTGACGTTTTTGACTTTTAAGGAATATTTAAGACTTTTTCTCTATGTTCAACCAAAATACCTGGACAAAGTACTTGGGCTGTAACTGCTTTTTGTTGGGCAAGTGAAACAAGTGCTATACCCAGCAAAAACAGTAATAGAATCTTGTCTCAGTTAGAATGAGTCCAATGATAGAGTAGTAATATTCCACGTCAGATAGGGTAAATATAGGGTTAAGCTTTTAAGTTTTTATAGCTATTTCCACTGCTGCCTGCGACTGCCATAGAGGTAACAACTTCGAGTTTACTCTACCCAATCCAGTATCTACCAAGTCACTTATGACTACTTCGTTTAAATAATTAAGTTTCTTAACAGCTATGTCAATGGCTGCTATGTACTCACTAATTAATTGGATGAGTTCAATGTTAGGTATTATTCCAATTAATTCGTTTACCACAGAAGATAGTTGGTTAGTTAGTTCGTTCAATTATTTCATGGGTTTGTGTCGTAGGTGTTGCCGAGCTTCTTAAGTTTGAATGACAATTCTTTTCTGTTGCCTTAGGGTAGTAATTACCCCCCCTAGTTTCTTACCCAAGACAGTGACATCATCGGCCAGAGCTTCTTAAGTTTGAATGACAATTCTTTTCTGTTGTCCTAGGGCAGTAGTTACCTCCTCTAGTTTCTTACCTAAGACAGTGACATCATCGGACATTGCTGTCCCAAACAACTGGTTACTTAACAAACCCATGAAATTAAAAAAAAAGGCCACGGTCTGACGACGAGCATGAGCAGTTTCTATATGTCTGTGTAAGTCTGATACATGTTGTCCAAGGTTTAAAATTATCTCTGGCATTTCTAGCAATCCGTGAACATCCAGTTGTACAGTAACTAAATCTTCCACTATCAAGACTTTTACTCTATATTCAACCAAAGCACCTGAAGCGCACCTGGCTTCAGTACTTGGGCTGTAACTGTTGTTTGTTCGGCAAGTGTAACACGCGTTATACCTAGCAAAAACAGTAATAGAATCTTGTTTCCCATTTGAAATAAATGTCATTATTTAGTTTATGTTGCAGACCTTAGTTTTTGTCTGTGTGTGTGTTTGAAGACAGATATGTGGGAGTGGAGGTTAGTATTTCTTGTGCTTGTGCTGTTTATATTTTAGATGGTTCATTTAAGTTTATGTGTTTACTCCTATCTACATGCATTATTTCTACCTTCCCCGCTTTTATACCTTTTATTTTTATTATATTTCTATTTCCATGGTGATGTCGATTATTTCATCCGGACCAACAAACTTTGGAGTTAACTTTGATACTCTTTCTGGGGATTTTATCATGACATTTTCCCCTACAGCAATATCTATCTTCACAGCTTGAGTATGTTGTTTGATCAACATCTCCTGTCTACTACCTTTTAGGTGATTCCTGACTTCCTTATGGATATTATTAAACACTTGTAGTCATCAATATTATATGCTGGAGGAAAATTTCCAGTAATGATTTAATATGGAAGTCGTTTGTCTGTTAAATAGAATCTGTTGAGGGGACTTGCCCACTGATGAGTTTATGGAACCTTTAGTGGAGGCAGCTGTAAACAATTCCAGTCTTCCCATGATCCGTGCATGGGATTAGCCATTTGTCGCAAAACTTCAAGTATCTTGCGATTGCTGGCTGGATGATATGCTGTAATAAAAGTTTGCATTGTATGATATTGATCACATATGTTGCGCAACAAAATATTAGTAAATTCCTTGCCATCTTCTGTTAGGGCCTTTTGGTGTACAGCAGTTCATGCATCTAGATTCGGGTTGACTTACGTCTACATCGACGATAAAACCTTAACAGAACAGCTACCTGCCTGAGCAACTGAAAATGGGTCCATTGTTCTTGAAATCTGGCAAGCCACTGAGTAAACAGAGTTATAACTTGACTCGGGCTGACACTGTCGGTGTGAACGGAGATTAGTAGTTTTCGTAAATTGCAATTCATCAACAATGTGTATGTTGGCTAAGGGAGGAGATTCTTTTTCCACCTCTATGGGTTTAAGAAACACAAGAAAGTCACTTATATAAGTACCTGGTTTATTGTTCACTGCCAGATCAACCTTGTTAAAAATTAGAACTTCGATGAAGTTGTCTTTCTGTATCAGAGAAAATATGGACTCAATACCGCCATTAATTATCTTACATGTTTCACTCAAGGATATGGTTTGGTTTCCTTCATAATTATCACCTTTCACTTGTACCTTAATGATAGCAAACCCCTTACGTATTAAATGGGTAGTACTTTCAACAATGCCTGCCAATCTAATCTGTGAGTCATCCCCCTCGAGTGCCCCAGCACCCACAGCTGGTGGTGCCTGAGGACTCATAGGACAACAAGGATACACTTGACCCTGAAAGATAATTGACTGAAGTGAAATTGCAATGTCAAGGTTATGTTCTGTTAATTCTTTTAAACCCAATAGGCCATCAGTTGGTAAACTGAAGTTTTCACAGACATAAAAGGTACATTCTAGTCTTGGACTACTTGATGATAGTGTAATAGGAAACTTCACCATTCCTTTAATGATTAACTTACTACCAGATAAGGCAGTTAAATTTAAATCTGATGGCTGGATAGTCCATCGTTCCTGCGGGTTTTCCTTTAACAGCCGTTTAAATGTTACTTCAGACATTAAGGAGACACAAGCTCCTGTATCTACAGCTAATGAAACATTTGTATTCCCCAGGTTACAAGGAAGTGAAAGAATATCCACTTTACCCAAAGCAGCAACAAGTACATTTATTTGTTTAGGTGCGATTAATTTGAAGTTTTTTTTTTTTTTTGTTAACCTCGTCACCTGTATTTGCACGTCTGTTCCTGATTTGTTCTCTGGCATTTAACGTTACTCTACATTCATCTGTGTTATGTGTTACACTGTTATGAATGATGCAGTACTTAGTACTTGGCTTGTTGTCACTTTCCCTTACTACCTTATTGTTATCCTTACTTTTGGCATTTGAACGATTGTTCTTATTGAAGTAACATTTATCTAGGCTGTGTCCATATTTCTTACAGATCTTATAGTAAGGCTTCTTCTTCGCGCCCTGTGGTGTGAAGTTAGTTTGTTGTGTTTGTGACATGTTTGGTTGGTGAGTGTTTGTGTCTGTGATCACAGCGACAGGTATAGTTGGACACATGAATGGGTGGTACAGCCCAAGTGAAAGATACTTGTCTTATTTGAGTAACCAGTGTCTATTATCAGGTACTTGCTTTTTATTACCATCCTCAATACTGACTTCTGCCCCTGATGTCTCCCATTTGGCACTAAGGAACTTGATATATGCAGAAATTGACCATCTTTCACTTGGGCTGTACCACCCATTCATGTGTCCAACTGTACATGTAGCGGTTCTTTTTGACTAACCTTAGCTGCATATTTAACCAATCGATCGTCTGGCTTATACTCTACTTTATCAGCTTCAAGTCTGGCTTCCTCTGTCAAAAGCAACACGTATTGGATGTACTCGATGATCTTGTATACATTTTCCCTTTCATGTTACCCTGTGTGTTCAACCACGCTGACCCTGTTAGGAGTTGCTTAGCATCGCTAATGTTTGAACCTGCTAACGCTAGAGCCGTACTTGAGTTTGCTGTTCCACAGTTACTCGCTGTTCTTCTAACCATTCTGTGTACCCAAGCTAGTGGACCCCCAAACTGTCCTCCACCGAAGACATCTATCAAGTCTTCGCTAAACTGCTTAAAATTATTTAAATTATCTGGATCGGTGAAGGCAGTTGCAGTCAACAATGTACTAGCATGAGAATCTGGTTTAACATGTCCACGTACGAACCTTATCTTTCCTTTGTCATCTGTAATTCCTGCAATAAGCATATTATCTTCACAAACCCTAAGAAAAGTATGGATAGTATAGTTAACATCTTTCCCAGTGAATTCTTTCACAGTATGTGCTTGAGGCAAGACATTAATAGTAGGTGAAGCGTTAGTTGCCATTGTTGGTGTTGTAGAGTTCGTCTTAGTTGCCACAGTATGTGATGAAATGTTAGTAGAGAAAGCTGTAGAGTAAGTACGTCCTGATCGAGTTTTACTGGGTGTAGTGTTAGTTGTTGTCCCAGTGCACAAGTCAGTTAGTGAGGCAGTTTTAGTAATAGGAGGAAAGTTAGTGGTCAATTCCCTACCTTTTATGTCTAAATCTAGTGCAAGAATTTTTTTGCTAACAGGAGAGCATGCACCATCACTTTCTATTGTACTTACACTTAAATTAGTTATCTCGGTTGAATCAACTAAGCTTTCACTACTTTCGAATATTGCTAAACTATGTTGGAGCTTATTTAATGTTCCCAGTGTGTTTTCGTATTTCTTTTCACTCATTCCCTGTCTCTTCTGCTTGAAAAATAACATGAACACTATTATGTATATGCTACGAGAGAGGCATCACTAAACCATTTATTTTATAACTCCAAGTCTGGTGTGCCTCTTCCCCCCAGATCATTCACTCTACCGGTGGAGAGGGTCGGGGATATGGGGGAATGGTCCTCTACTACCTCCTTTAGGACGAAATATCTTTATCACTCGGTGAATCCCATTCAATGTGTTACACTAACTACTCACCCTAAGTTACCTACTGTAATGTCCTCACCAGGCAGAGGACGCCATGGTAAAAAAAAAAAAAAGGGGGGGAGGTAACCCGAGGAGTAAAGGTCAGGCCAGGTAACTCACCCTCCTGTCATACCCATCCTATATTTACTCACCCACACGTCATAATCACCTTGTACAGTCGCGTGCACCAATCGGTACCCCCCGCTTGGCTGAAGGTATGGTCAGAGAAAAGCAGGAAATAGAACACATTATTGCAGATTACCTCCTTCTAGTGTGTTATGGATGGTATTGGTAATTCAAGTGAATGTTTAATCACAGATATCAACATCAATAGTCAGTGATATCACGCCTAACGACAACTTTCATACCGGAGCTGGGTGGGATAGTTGCCAGTTAGGCGTGATATCACTCACTATTGATGTTGATATGTATGATTAAACATTCACTTGAATTATCAATACCATCCATAACACACCAGAATGAGGTCATCTGCAATACTGTGTTCAATTCCCTGCTCTTCTCTGACCAGGGGCTTCAGAAAAGAGGGGGGATACTGATTGGTGCACGCGACTGTACAAGGTCCGTAAATAAATAAATATCGTGTATACCGAGTCCCTCATTCAACCCGACATAAATATTTTGTATTTCTGGGTATGGATAGAAAACAATAGAGACTCATTGTGTTTCTACATAAGTGTTACACCGTAACCCAGTAACAAACTGACTGTCAATGACAAGTTAAAGTATATACTCAACACTCGTTTATATTTACTGTTAAATACCAAGTGATTGAGACACACTCTTGGTTATTTTATTAAGGAGATAATCCTATCCCTCCTATTCTACGTTGGGACTATTAATCCCACGTTGACATCCTCTACGAGTGTCCTACCCAACTACAACAACAACAAATCTGGTGAGGTCGGTCTCTCCAATTAGGTTCCTCCAGTTCCTCCCTCCTCTTCCCACGCATAGTATACAGCTGCTCTGTTTCACTATATACCAATAATAGTGAATTTGTAGTGGCCTATGGCCACAAAATATCTTTTATTGGTATTAGGTGAACCAGCGCAAACTTAACCCTCCCACCTCCCTATAGGAACCTTTTCTTTTCTTTACAATATTTCACATTTTAGTGACCGAGAGGAGCGACCTTTAGCCTCGCGTACCCAAGCGGCCAGTAGTACCAAAGGCCACCACCAGGTGTCACATATCAGCGTAGCGCCAGATTTGAATTTTTCGCTTCCGATGATCGTACGGAACATTATCAAGTAGCTTGTATTCTAGAATAACCTAGGCTACCTTGATGATAACTCTATAGCATACAGCTGTGCTGGTTCACCTAATACCAATAAGAGATATTTTGTGGCCATAGGCCACTACAAATTCACTAATATATATCAACAAATAACTACCATCTTATTGGCTGCTAGAATTCTGCGTTGCTTTCTGCTGATGACAAACCATCGGGGAAATCATGTCCAATCTCCCACGTACAGTAGTGTATAAAATCACATGAGAGTATAATACAAAGAAAACAACAACATGCTACATAATACTAGGAGTTAGGAAAATCATCTGCAACTGGTCTGAGAATTATCGGTTTATGTGCAGTGTGACTTGTTGATGGGCAAGTCAATCATTCATTTTAAGGGGATATTCTCTTGTTGGTGAATTGGAAGGCTATATACTGATTCCTCCTAACAATGCCAGACAACAGATGCCTTCAATGATACTGACAGGGAGATCTGTTTGGCGGCAGAGTTTTTAGGAATCAACATTATGGTATTACAGTATTAAATTATTAGTTTATTCTTAGTATTATTCTATTAGTTTAATACATATATTCAAGGCACTTTTTTTGCATTCAAATCATCATGATCATGTTATTATTCTCCAGCCACGTATTTTGAAGCAGTTCCTGGGAGACTGGTATTATCCATGTTCTCCTCATCACTCCCACCACCTGAATTCAACTCTTCCAGATCTGGGAAGTGTTCATGCAGCAGATTGTTTACCGTGGAAACTACTGTTGCATCATTGTGTGTTCGCAGTTCCAGTAATATGTCCAGTCCTTCTTCAATTTGATCCTTGATTTTGTTGACATTATCAGAATCCGCCTGCGTAGAATCCAAATGAGCAGCAGTGGAAATAAACCAGTTTCTTAGAATGAGAAAATAATACAGTACATATACAGAAATTTCATTTATCAATACACCTTACTATAAATCTGCACTTCTGTTTTCTATCCTGTACTGTAATTTGCATTACAGAAGGAAAAAGAAAATCATGATTGATTAATTACTCTGTATTGTACTGTACTGTATTTGACTTGATCCTTTGCAAAAGTGAGATAGCAAAGAGTAATAAGCTTGCAATTGTTTTTAATAAATTCTGGAGACTCAAGTACAGTATTTTTTCCTCACTTAATCATGGGTTATGAACAGATCATAAGTAGTGTAGTTTCTATGTACTAATGCCAAGTGGTCCATGAAAACAATGATCTTGAGGCTACGGATTCCTTTAAGAGGTCTGTGATGTAAGCAGT
The DNA here is from genome assembly GCA_034508575.1 of Petrolisthes manimaculis. Classification (NCBI taxonomy): domain Eukaryota; kingdom Metazoa; phylum Arthropoda; class Malacostraca; order Decapoda; family Porcellanidae; genus Petrolisthes; species Petrolisthes manimaculis. The sequence continues at coordinate 272,166 of JAWZYT010001970.1, forward strand.
AAATTGGAGTTAAATGAGCCCTTCAAATAATGCCACGAAATACTACCTATATGGAAGGAGCATGTTTCGTGGCATAGTTAGGAGGAACCAGAAGCCTCCAATTCCCATACACGATCACAGGGTCATTAAGGGGAGGATATTGTGTTGGTAAATCTGGAGCACCTGATTCTTCCAAACTATTCCAAACAACAGGCCACCATTAATTTTGTTCCGCTATTCCTGTTTGCTGGCATACTTTAGGGGAATCAATTCACTCTATTGTACCAAAATTATACTCTCCCCTATCTCTATGCTAAGTGACTCTGGATTGTGGCACAGTTTGGTGGAGTAGTCACCGAAATTATAGCTCCTCTCAATATATCTATAGTTTGAAAAATGAACCTACTGCAAGCATAGCGCTAATTGCATCCAGTGCCAGAGAAAGGATGCCAGATAATGAGGACTCCTTCTGGAACCGAGGTATGAGGCTTGCCAGACTGTCCACTCCTCCTGTGTCAACAAATTGTTTCTGTTGGTTTGTTGTCCCTCCTTTCACCAGGTTCACCAGAACATAAGCTGCCTCCTTCACAACATTGTTACTGTCCTAGAACAATGGAAAGATGTAGCTGACTCAGTGATGAGTTATTTGATGAGAATTGGTTTTTACAGTTGACAAAATAGGAATTGCGACAATATTTGATGGAAAGTTAAGTATATTAATGTCCACAATTGTTTGTAGAGATCATAAATATGTATTACTGAAGGAAATGTTATTTCCTTTTGCATTACATACTTTTGGTCTGTACAAATAGTTGTGGATGTTAAGACTGTACTGTATACTTAATGTTCCATCAAGACTTGTTGCAATTCATATTTTGCCAACTGTACAGTTGACAGGCAAGAAAACACTAATTGAATGTCACCTTCACTATTTAATAACTGTTATACTGTACATTATATAAGGGAACATGTTGATTGACGGACTGATTGGGTTATAATTCCTAATGGGAGTAAACCACTACTGAAGTTTCAGTATTTAGACATTTCTCTCTCATACCTTGGATATCACATCATATATGGTCAGTAGAACGCCTTCATCCAAGAGCTTCTGAATCTGTTGTGTTGTTCCTGCAGTTATATTGGAAAGAACCCAAGCTGCCTCCTTACGCAGGTTGTCCACCACTGAGTTCTTCAAAATGTTGTGAATAGGGGCAAGTATCCCGGCTTCCAGCGCGGCATCTGTCTGAGAGGATTATAAACACTTGGAGTCCCAGTGTCAATATGCAATTGTATCTGAATAAATTTAAATTAAATTTGTTAAACAAGAATAAATATTAATATTAGTGTAGGGTTGAGACAAGGATGTGTTATGTCACCATGGCTGTTCAATATTATGGATGATTGTATGAGAGGTGAAGGCCAAAGTGAATGGTCTGGGGGTGAAGTTGAGGCTGAATGAAGGGAATTGGTTCTTGGTGGCAAGTTTATTTGCGGATGACACTGTGTTGATGGCTGAGAGTGAAAGGGAGTTGCAGAGAGTGGTGGACGAATTTCAGTCTGTGTGTAAACGAAAGAAACTGAAGGTGAATATTGGTAAAAGTAAAGTGATAGTATTTAAAAGAGCATAAACTGAAGTGATTGACTTTGCTACACCTTACAGTGTGAGATAACTCTGAGGGGTGAGATGATGGAGGAAGTGAAGGAGTTTATCTACCTGGGAAGACTTCTGTGTAAACATGGGAGTATGGAAGGAGATATTAGGGAAAGAGGAATGAGGGGTGGACAGGTGATAGGATCACAGGGGAGGATTATGAAGGGTAGAAGTGTGAGTATGGAAGGAAAAAGGGAAATACGAAATAGTATAATCCTGCCAACACCGATATGCGTCGGAGACATGGACATGGAGTAGGGCTCATCAGTCTAGAATAGGTGCTGTGGAAATGAGTTACTTGAGAGGAGCATGTGGACTAACTAGGTGGAGTGGAGAAAGTAATGAAAGTGTGTATGAGAGATGTGGTATGAGTAGAAGGCAATTGGTATTGAGAGAGTGAAGTGTAATATTTTGAGGTGGTTTGGACATTTAGAGAGAATGCAAGGCGTAGAGTTTGTAAAGAAGGTGTAAGGAAGTGAAGTTATGTGAGAGACAGACCACCAGTTAGGTGGCAGAACTGAATGGACGAGTATGTAAAGAAGAGAAGGGTGAGGGGCAGGGAAGGGCTTGACCAAGTAAGGGAGTTTTGGAACAGGGAGAACTGGAGGCACATCAGCCGTGGCCACCCCCTAGGGGAAAGTTCCCAGAGGGAATGAGGCGTCAGAGCTATAAATAAATAGATGGAAATATTACCATAATTGACTCTCTTCATGGCAGTACCATAGGCCTTTTTAACCCTCTTGTTAAAAATGTCTTTACCAGTACTGTAATAACATTATTTAACAACAATTGATGATGAACTATTATATCAATAATTAGTAGTAAAAATGAATATACCTGCACATCTGTAGCTGAGACAATATTGCCAACAACTCTCACGGCTGTATCTTGCACTTTTTGATCAGGTGATTTGAGGTGGGGGGTTAGCAGGGGTAAGATGTCAGCAGCAATCACAAGCTCTATAGTGCTATCTACCATTGTCAGGTTCTTCAGGCACCAAAGAGCATCCACTGGTGGATTAGTCGAGAGGATAAGTTTATAAAAGGAGCAATTTATCACACTTGATTGGCTTTCAAAAATTACAATTTCCATAAACATAATTGTATTGCACTTGTCCATGGACACAACACAATATTTGTATCAATATTTTTGGTGGGAACACTTTAAGTATTGCCACCAATAATTCCAAATATTAACAAGTATTGTATATGTATCTAATTATTATTACTATATGCCAATAACAGTAGTTACAACTTTAAATATATACAGTACAGGGACTAATTCTAGATAATTTCACATAACTTTAGAAAATGGTTCCAACATATAGGAATGCAGCTGTTAGTTTCTCACCTAACACTTTATTGTTTTCACTGGAAAGGCAAATGTCTTTCACGACAGAAATGGCCAGTGTCACCTCTTCATTTGTCAACATCCAATTTGGTGTCCGGAAGATGTTTGAGAGAGCCCAAGTGGAATTGGCGAGTTGTGACATCTGGGGAGAAGGGCTGAACGAACTATAGTTGAACAAGATTAAATTAGTTGATGTGTGATGGATAATTAACCTGTGGAAGGTGAGTACCCAAAATAATCATAACCATCTTCAACAATTATAATTCTCAATGTATACTGTACCTTTATAATCAGTCATAGATAAAATATATACAGATGTGTGAAGAAACAGAAACACATTCCAGTATTTACACATTAACTTATAACACTATAGCATAGTAATGTGAACATTACAGTACTAACTGTAGAATGATTTCTGATGAAGTCGATCAGATGATGGAGAAATCCAGCCTCTAGTATCTTGTTTCGAAAACCTTCCCCTTCTGCAGCAATGTTTGCCAAGGCCCAGACGGATTGTTCCTTGATTATGTTCTCCCCTGATTCAACCAGCTGTACGAGAGGCTTGATCAGTCCAGCCTCTGATGAATGGGAGGAAGGGAGAGATCACTTAATAATTGCAGTAGACCCTAGATACAGTATACAGTACTGTAAGCAAATGTAATAAATTATTCTATTAGTTAACAGCTTGAAAACAGTTGCCAAGAATGGAAAGACAACACAAATGTACATTGCTATTTTGGTTCTGATCCCTTATGGATTATAAAATTGGAAAAGTACCAGAAACATTTAGTGCTATATATAATCACACCCCAATTTGTTGACAGCAAGCCATATTGGACAGTAATATCTCAGACATCATAATATTCATAACAATTCACTATACTGTATTACAATATTATATCTGTACAGTATACCTATGTGAAAGTCGATATTCAGCTGACCGTAATTCATCGATATTGTTCACATTTTGACAGTAAAAAGCAAACAGACATTAAAAACATAAACACTAGACATATCAAAAGACTTGTTTACCGAAATGTGCAGATTGATCATTCACATACTGATTATTGAAATGGTGAAAAGTGGAAGCCGTGATGGTAAGAGAACATAATATATATATATATATATATATATATATATATATATATATATATATATATATATATATATATATATATATATATATATATATATATATATATATATATATATATATATATATATATATATATATATATATATATATATATATATATATATATATATATATAACTATAGTTTTCATTCAACATCTACAATAATGTGCTTTGTACTTTTATTAAAATTCAACACCACATACTGTTGTACAATTCAGCCCTCCATCCTAATCCTCATCACTAATAACCCCTTTCCCTTAGTTTATCAAGGGGTCCCCGGGGACTCAGGGAGGCTCTAACAAACAAAGGCTCCAGCTCTGAGGCTATTTGAACCTTCAGTGGGGTCATTACGCTGTACTCAACAATATCCATGGTGTATACGATGGCGTGGTACTGGTACGACAGCTCTATTGTATTTCTATGGAGCCATCGTACCGGTACCACAAACATTCTTTAATATGGCCCACTGTTAGAGAGCTGTCATTGGGCGATGGGGACACCACTTTCCAACCACCACTACCAACCAACCACTACCAACCATTCACCTCCACTACCAATTATTCATCTCCACTACCAACCATTCATCTCCACTACCAACCATTCATCTCCACTACCAACCATTCACCTCCACTACCAATTATTCATCTCCACTACCAACCATTCACCTCCACTACCAATTATTCATCTCCACTACCAACCATTCATCTCCACTACCAACCATTCACTTCCACTACCAATTATTCACCTCCACTACCAACCATTCATCTCCACTACCAACCATTCATCTCCACTACCAACCATTCATCTCCACTACCAACCATTCATCTCCACTACCAACCATTCACCTCCACTACCAACCATTCACCTCCACTACCAATCATTCATCTCCACTACCAACCATTCATCTCCACTACCAACCATTCACCTCCACTACCAACCATTCACCTCCACTACCAACCATTCATCTCCACTACCAACCATTCATCTCCACTACCAACCATTCACCTCCACTACCAACCATTCACCTCCACTACCAATCATTCATCTCCACTACCAACCATTCATCTCCACTACCAACCATTCACCTCCACTACCAACCATTCACCTCCACTACCAACCATTCATCTCCACTACCAACCATTCATCTCCACTACCAACCATTCACCTCCACTACCAACCATTCACCTCCACTACCAATCATTCATCTCCACTACCAACCATTCATCTCCACTACCAACCATTCACCTCCACTACCAACCATTCACCTCCACTACCAATCATTCATCTCCACTACCAACCATTCATCTCCACTACCAACCATTCACCTCCACTACCAACCATTCACCTCCACTACCAACCATTCACCTCCACTACCAACCATTCACCACAGCAAAACAATACACTGTACCTTCTATTGCCTGTGTTTGTGTAAGATCTCCTGATGCAATGTTGGTGATGACCCATGCTGTCTCAAACAACAACTTAGTACTACTGCAAAATAAAGCACACCAATGTTTATTTATCCTTGCATGATGGTTTCTTTTCTTACTCTGTAAATTGTAAGTGGCTCCTCCTACAACTTTCCATGAGCCAGTTCTCTTATTTGTCATTCTCAGAGTAGTAGTATTTTTAGCTATGTTGCAATATGAAAATTATATACTTTACAGAGTTCTTTTGGACAAATTGTATTTAACAGCTGTGACAACAACATAAACAAAAAATAAAGCAAGATTGTGGGTTCAACTCTGGTGTTCTCACTACTTTATCGTTTGCCTGCTCTTCCCTGAAGATTAATCAATCCCAAATATATTAAGATTATCATAACCACAGACTGTCACTAACCTGCTATTATTTAAATTCATTTTGGCTGCTTCCAATATGCCAGCATCCAGAAACTCTTCAATGGGCATATCTGAGGTGGACATTAACTTACGGGCCTTTACAGTGGCAGCCAGCTTTGTAACATCGCTTAAAGTGTTACCAGTATTTGGTTCAGTGTCATTGCTTGTGGCTTCATTAATTCCAGTATTGTTTCTGGTGACATTGGCATCAGTGTCATTAGCAAAGGCAGTGGTATCACCTGTAGTAACTGCTGTGTTCTTTGGGTCAGTGATGTTATCATTATTTTCTATACCCTTCATCTCTTGCACAATCTGAAAGTAGTTGGGTTTCTCCTTTTCCTGAAAACACAAAATCAGGCTGAATTAATCTCTTAACTTATCTTTTGTATAGTTAATCCCTTACCGATACAGCTACCTAAGAAAAAAAAAAGTACTGTACTCTGTATATTGTACAGTACAGTACTGTATTAAGGCAGTTTACCATCACAATATGTGACAAACATCTCTAAAATAAAAATACTTACAGTTGAAGTTTCAGTTGTTATTTCTGAATCATCACTTTGAGGAAAAGTGAAACATATATGTTCAGAATTAAGGATTGAGAAGTGTTTGTTGAATCCATAAAATTGATAGGTTGAGAAATGTCGAACTGATCTTTTTCCTCACATCAATCATATATTTAAAGTAGGTCTATATCAACTACAGTATACCTAATGAAAAAGTACAAGGAAGAGCAGATGTGGTTTCACACATTATCAGCTGATTTGTCTTATATGGAAAGCAATTTCTGCCTCGCCATATATCTGAGACAAGTACAATTAATGATACTCCCACCATATACAGTATCACTTCCCTGAACTGAACGGACCTGAAATCTACAAAACTAATACCCCAAGTTGACATAAGCATACATCAGTGGTTTTATCTTTATCATCACCCTTAAATATAGTGAATATGAACAGTAACTTAAATCATCAATCTCTATGTTATCAGTGTTGTTCAACCTCTTCAATCCGTAGACATTTTAATTAACAGCATGGAAAATTAAATATGCAATAATTATGCACTAATCATTACATCACTACTATACTATATAAATATTTTCTGACCTCCTGACTGATGGGTGAGATGATGGGTGAGGGTGTGACGTGGGAGGGTTGAGGTTCTGGTGTGGGACTCCTTGGGTACACTTGGGTTGGCTTAGTTTCTTGCTCACTTGTCTCTGCTACCGGACCAATCTTGGGAAGTGGGTTGTGAAGTGGTCTGCAAATCATCAACAAATTACTGTACTTGGCAATGGTGCTTAGTAGAACTGCAGAAGAATAAGAACAATAACTCTACAAATACAATACAGGAGCATCAACAGATTTTACTCACAAGTCACTTCCCCATTTCTAAATCAGCTCCACTTACTGCCTTGTGAATTACAGATGAAAATTTGTAAATGACATCTACAGTACCTTTCATTATTTCAAGCCAAATATCACAGCTACAATTCAACCAACTCAGCGCTTGGCAGTGGATTCATAGGCTTGTTTTTACTCACGTCATCTGTCTGGCCAAAAGGGGTGGCAACTTGGATGAAGGACGGTGAAGTCTAGCCGAGCCTCCGGGACTAATGGAAGTGATGGGATGTTCTCCTTTCCTCAGTCGATGTAACCTCTGCTTTGATGCTGAAATGGTTTAGTAGATCTTTGATACAACATGAACTTACACAGTACAGTACAGTACTTCTATTAATATTTTTTAAATTTTCAGTTCCTCAATTAAAAGTGACATTTCAAGACCTTGTGATATGATACTCGTATAGTATTACTATAACTTCTAGTTCTAGTAGGCCACTTATAGTATATGAAACTTATTAAAATAATCATGTTGGCCACTTATAGTATATGAAACTTATTAAAATAATCATGTTGGCCACTTATACTGCATGAAACTTATTAAAATATTGATGTTATTCATACTGTACTCACAATGGATATCAGGTTACTTCAATAATACTTGAATATATATAAATGTTTTACCATACCATAATGTTTAATCACCAGCTTAGTTCAATGTATTGGTTTGTGGTTCAGAACAATCACCTGTCATCCAATAAAGAGACAACAAACTATCTACCTGTCATAATGAATAACACACACACACACACACACACACACACACACACAACACACACACACACACACACACACACACACACACACACACACACACACACACACACACACACACCATGGGCCGTATGCAGGAACATTCACGGTGTTGACGATGGTGTAAGTTATTACTGATACGATGGCTCCATAGACATATAAAAGAAGAGCCATTGTAAACACGATGAATGTTGTTGTATATGATCCCATGTTATTATACACACTGGGACAAATAACAGAACCATCGTATTGGTACCATGCCATCGTATACACCATGTTTGTTGTTGTATATGGCCCCATGTTATACACACTGGGACAAACAACAGAACCATCGTACTGGTACCATGCCATCGTATACACCATGTTTGTTGTTGAATATGGCCCCACGTCTTACCAATGTGTGTCTTGGGTGGAGTATAGGTGAGGGCAGCCGAGGAGGAATATACTCCATTGATATCTGATGGTATGAGGGGAGGTAGTCTTACGGAAGCTGTGAGGGCCTCAAGTTTGGCTCGACGGGCACGGATGGAGTCCAGCTGATTGATTTGGGAGACAACATTAATCAAGGTGTTTAGTATAATCTTGGTACAGGGTGTCAGGGGAAGTCTGGTCAAGGATTATATGCTGTGATTGTACAGTTGGGGAACAAAGTATCTGTACACCGTTGACGACTTCTGGTATCAATGTCTGTGATAAACACGTTAGGAATAGATAACATTTATTCATTACTACATAAGGATAACTGATATTGATAAACACGTTAGGAATAGATAACATTTATTCATTACGACATAAGGATAACTGATATTGATAAACACGTTAGGAATAGATAACATTTATTCATTACAACATAAGGATAACTGATATTGATAAACACGTTAGGAATAGATAACATTTATTCATTACTACATAAGGATAACTGATATTGGGTGACGTCGACCAACCACAGACAGTGAAATAAAAGTTTTCCTTCAATTCATAAAGACTTTCTCTCATTGACGTGTTTACTTTTGGGGATGTTGCCAGAAGCCGCCAACAGTGTTCACACACATTATTCCCCAACTGTACATTGGAATACCTTTAATTATCTCTACATAAATCATGCTAGGAAACAGGACCAACAAATTAGCATAAAAATAGTTGCCTGTTGCCGGGAATAATTTGCTCTGAATTTATCAACATTGTACGAATTACTCAATTATGGAAAAATGGAGGTAAATGAGTCCTTTCTAATCTTGCCACAAAACACTTACTGTATATGGAATTACAGTAGCTTATTTCATGGTATGGTCAGGAGGAATCAGAAGCCTTCAATTTTCGTAGCTTACACGATCACAGAATCCTTAATTAATACATCAATAAAGCACTGACACCCGTAGTTTTAAAACATTTGAGGGCCCTTACTGGAGCTCTATGAACCCTCCAAACTACTCCAGGCAACAGATTCCCTATTCGAAACACTGAAGCGTTTTGTGGCCTGGATTATTTGGAGGGTTCATAGAGCTCCAGTAAGGGCCCTCAAATGTTTTAAAACTACGGGCCTGATAATCAAAATGTATACTAACACTAAATGTTCATGTAATAATGAACAATACCTCAAAACATTATCGGCAATACAGAGGGTAGATATTCTCGAAATGGTAAGGTTGGGGGAACTTGTGTTTCAAATCACATCACTGAGTTTTCAAATGGTTTGCCTGAAAGAAGACCGATACATTTTTGAGGTATTGTACAGTCGGCGGCATAAGTCGTGTCGCCTTACCTGCCTCACCGAGACCTGCAGTGTTCATGGACTCGAAAAGAACGCACGTTTTCTACTCCTAAAAATCTCGAGTCTATGAACATTGCGTGCCTCGGTGAAGCAAGCGAGGCGACAGGACTTTTGCCGCCGACTGTACACTCATGATACATAATTGCTGACCAGAGTGTGTAGAGCAGAAGGCTTTGAATCGCCTGGTATTGCTCATTTCCCCACTCAGTGCACAGTCATATAGAGGCTGAGATCGAATGCAGGGTATATAATATTATGTACAGTCTCCTCCACTCCCACTTTCACCAGTTCAGTGTTGCCAACGTGTGAGCTACCAGTTCCGACTCTTGCATCCGAAACATCTGCCAGTAAGAGTAAGGGTTGATGGCAGGTGTTTCGGATGCGAGATTCGGAACTGGTAGCTCACACGATGCCTGGTGTATACGATGGCAACGCTGAACTGGTGAAAGCGGGAGTGGAGGAGACTGTATGTGTGATGCCTGCAGTTCTTCTCCGGTCAGTGGTCAGGGAATACGTATCACAAGTGTACGATTGCCAGCATTTATAACTGGTACAGGAAAAGGGAAAGGACAACGCAGACTGTATCATTTATAAGTGCGGGCAACTGTACATGTGATAATTGTATTCCCTGAGTAAAATCTTTTAAGGGGAGATTCTATTATTACTGTAATCGTTTTTTTGGAGGAATCAGAGACCTTTCCAATTCACCCTCATTGGTAATAATAGGAGATCAGTTTATTGAGATCTTATTATAGTTAGGAGGAATCAGAGACCTTCTACTTTACCAACAAGAGAATTTCCCCTTATTTAATTATCATAGGTTACTCACATCTCTATTATGAAGACTATTGGTACTGTTACTGGCAGTACGTCTCCTGGAAAGTTTTGAGGTGGAAGGAGGCATTTGTTGAGACCTATCTGAACCCAAGTGTGCCCTGTGATGTGAATGGGTTCTTGGCAGGTCTCCTCTAGGGGTCATAATAGTAGTGTTGGAGTGGACAGAGACACTTATTAGGCCTCGTCCTTGTTACCTGACATCACAACTACCTCCTCTACTAACCATCGCATTTCCAGTGATTGGTAGCTTTAACAGTTTCATAGTCTTGGCCCTAGGGAGAAAAATGAAAAGCATCTTATTTATAATCTGAAAGGTGGTAGTCCTATAGCTGGGCAGTGCAACCCCATCCCCTTCTGAAGACAGGAAGTGATGAAGTGGACTATACTATAAGGAGTAACACCCGTAGTTTTAAAACATTTGAGGGCCCTTACTGGAGCTCTATGAATTCTCCAAACTACTCCAGGCAACAGATTCCCTATTCGAACCACTGAAGTGTTTTGTGGCCTGGATTATTTGGAGGGTTCATAGAGCTCCAGTAAGGGCCCTCAATTTCTTTAAAACTACAGGTGTAAGAGTAACTATCCTCTCTCTTCATTTACACACTTTAGGTAATCATTTGTGCCTGTGTGAGGTGTATCGTTATCCAAGTGTAAAGTGTAAAGTTATAAGTGTAAATCGGACAGAGGACGGGAGGAGTAGATTATCTCTGTTGGTTTACACACACAGGTATAATATGTATTTTCACTGATTTGTGGATACAGGCCTATAATTACTAATCATTCATAGTCGAGAGGTTAATAATTACTTTATCAAGTTTAGACATTAAGGACCCTGTGATATAGTCCGAAATTTGGATGTAAATGAGTCCTTCAAATATTGCCAAGAAACACCACCTATATGGAAGGAGTTTGTTTCGTGGCATAGTCAGGAGGAATCAGAATCCTCCAATTTTCAAACACGATCACAGGGCCCTTAAGGAACTTTATCTATAGTCATTAACTACACATATCATTATTATGGGGGTGTGGGAGTAGGGGGACAGGCTTGGGGTTTTTTAGGGGGTTGCAGGTTATTTTGGGGGGGAGTCGGGAGTAGAGGGACAGGCTTGAAGGAGGGTGGGGGGTGCGGGAATAGGGGACAGGCTTTCTACCCCACCCCAAGCCTGTCCCCCTATTCCGGCACCCCCCACCCCCACCCCCAAGACTGTCCCCTACTCCCACACCCCCTTTAAGTGAAGTTGTACTGTAGCCTATAATTTTTTATATGCATACAATTACATATATATATAAGTTTATTTACAGTATGAGGATGTCAACAATTAGCCTACATCTCATCCAGACATTACAAGTACTGCAATAATATGCTTAATATCAAGAGAAATTACCACCATGATAGTTACTACTGTTGATGTACAGCCGGCAGCATATATTCGCTTCCATATCGTGTACTTAATAATGCTAATATGACCAGATAGTTACATTCTGAATCAGTTTCTATCCTAAAATAATGTGTAATTTACCACACGTGAAGTATATCTGTCATCACTGCATTCAAATTGTGTTACAACATTAATATACCTCATATAATTATACGTAGGTGGAAATGAAGCGAACTTATGCTGCCGACTGTACTGTAAGTGACAAGTGGTGACTGTGGTGACATTACTAATAATTCAATAAGTGTTCCCGGGAATCTACAGCCACAATCAGATAATGTACCACCAACACTTTCCTTCCATCGTAGTATAAATATCTTTGTAATGAAGAACAACACGTGTATGAATTTGCAGGGGGTTGAGGGGGTTGAGTTCATGTGAGGTGTTGTTGTATGATTATATTTTGATATGATACCGATTTATTATGTGTTGCACGATGGAAGGAAAGTGTCTGTGCATAGTTATTTGCTTGTGACTGTACAGTAGTAGTCTACGTTGTGTTGTGGTTCTCGAGGTTACCATGACGCACCGTTCAATACCGTCTCTCAGGACAATTTATATGTATTGCCCAGAAGAATGTTTACACTCGCCGTTGTTATCTGGGGTTACAACATGTAGAAAATTGTAAAACTGTGTAATTCTCATACAACGTTATTATTATTATTATTATGGGTTACAACATGTAGAAAATTGTAAGACTGTGTAATTCTCATACAACGTTATTATTATTATTATGGGTTACAACATGTAGAAAATTGTAAGACTGTGTAATTCTCATACAACGTTATTATTATTATTATCATCAGGCTTGTGGTTTTGCTAATCACATAGTCACATGATAGATAATTCATTTCAGTACTATGTTATGTAGTCTATTTATTACACCATAATGAATGACCTCTCTTTCTGTATAACCTGTGGCTAACCTTACCTACCTACCATACTCTATTGTAGATTTTAAAAGTTAAGGGGAGAGTATACTTTTGATAGATTGGAGTGCCTTGATTCCTCCAAAGTATGCCAGGAAACAGACCCAGATGAAGAAAATTAATGGTATCCTGTTGCCTGGAATAGTTTGGAGGAATTATAATCTCCCAAAATGTCAAAACTATACCCTCCCCTTAATTAAACATCTTGGAAGAGTTTTTTTTTTTACATATATCATAATGGCCATGCAGCAATGATATAAATGATCGATACAGATTCAGGTAATTCTCTCCCTTAATTCAGGAAAATTATTATTATCGGACATAAATCATTTGTTGAATACAGAATTTCCACCGTGATTATTTAAGGTTATTATTTATTGCCTAAATGATCAAGTACAGTAAAAAAAAAAAGAAGTATAGAAATATTAAAGCTTCTTGCTCCATAATATTATAGTGTAAAATAAATTGAATGGACGTGTCTAATTACAGTTCCCAATACGTAAAGAAAAATACTGAAGAGGTAGGCCTATGTGTTTTTATACGGTCCCTATTCATACCCGATATACTTTGTTTTAATTAAGGGGGTGTGGGAATATGGGGACAGGCTTGGGGTTGGATTTGGGGGTGCGGGAGTAGGGGGACAGGCTTGGGGTTGGATTTGGGGGGTGCGGGAGTAGGGGGACAGGCTTGGAGGGGGGGGGGGTTAGGGGGGTGCGGGAATAGGGAGATAGGCTACCCACCCTAAGCCTGTCCCCCTATTCCCGCACCCTCCCAAACTCCCCCAAGCCTGTCCCCTACTCCCGCTCACCCTTAAATAACAACAGTATATTATAAAGTAAGATATATCTATGGGTATACGCGGTAGACACAATAAACAATACAACAATAAACAATACAACAATAAACAATACAACAATAAACAATACAACAATAAACAATACAACAATAAACAATACAACAATAAACAATACAACAATAAACAGTACAACAATAAACAATACAACAATAAACAATACAACAATAAACAATACAACAATAAACAATACAACAATAAACAGTACAACAATAAACAGTACAACAATAAACTTACTTGCAAGATATGAAGGGAAGCACGTGTGGTATGAAGACATCACCTGTGATAAATATAATTTTATATTCCTCTTTCTTTTACACACTGAGAGTTTTGTTTACTTGTGTACAGAGCGACACACATTAATCATTCAAAGTCCGGAGCATGAAAACATTATAGTAGAAATAAGTGTACCCGCTTCACAATTCGTGTTAACACGTTTTAAACATTATTTTTACAACCAAACAGCTCTTGCAGCTCTACTTCTCTATAGGTGATGCGAGAACAAATTCCACTACGTTTGCCATATAGCAACCAGGTCAACTTAATATTATACAGCACATCACAGAGTTAGGGTGGAATTCACAGCGAGACACGCACGTGGCTTTAAACTCACGACTGCCCAAACATGACTGAGGGATTGAGAGGCAGCAGCCAGACGTCATGCAAGAGCCACAATGTTATCGAGACTGAGGGGAATGTGGTGGTGGGGGATGGTTGGGTTGGGTTGGGTTGACAAAGTGGTTATACACCGTGACTGGCTATACCTACAGTATTTATTAGCACCAAGGTAGCGTACACGTTTCATGACTGCAGTAAAACTAATTTGCATACCATTCAATCGTGGTTAATAAAAACATTCTGATCATCCTATATTAATTTTATTGTCGTTGATTGACTTCTGATGCCATAGAGGTTATCAATTCTCTGTGGTAATCATATTTGTATTTTATTTACTTTTATTATAAGAAGTCCGGCAGTGTCTTCGTGTCAAGGAAAAGTGGAAGAAAGACCACTGAGAAGGTACAGTAGGCTACTATAATGTGTTCAAAACTTGTGTTACGCTGGCCTCTTATGCTTAGATAGATAAAAACAGATAGATAGATAGATATACAGATAAGAGATAGATAGAAATAGACAGATAGAAAAATATAGATAGAAATAGATATAGATAGAAAGATATAGATAGAAATAGAGACAGATAGAGATAGATAGAAAAATATAGATAGAAATAGATATAGATAGAAAGATATAGATAGAAATAGAGACAGATAGATAGAGGAAAATGGAACACAAGTTTTGAACAGAGTATAGGCCCTGGTTTCTTACAATAGGCACAAGTTATTTTATTACTAGATGAATCATTGTTCTTCGGCTTATCTGAAAATGAATGATTACAATAAGGGACATGACCAGAGGAAGCTTTTACATTCCCAGAGTGCTCTCCTTCCAGTCTTCCCCAGGTTTCCAGTCTCAAAGGTTGTGCATCAGCCAGCTCTGCCACCTTAAACAATTCTCTCCCATCCCTCTCCTCTATATACTGTACTTAACAATGTAAAAGGACACTTCTAGGACCATGAGATTCACTAGATCCGAATAGGTAGTCACTTCAAGAGCATTTAGCCACTTTTTAAAAAGTTTAAGTTTTCCATTAGCAAATTCTATGAACGATTGTTGCTTTGATTTAGAAAGTTTTCGAAATTAATTTCGGTACGTCTCAGGAGTTACAGCATGAGCATGAAGAAGTTGTCGCTTAACAAAGTCATAGTCTTCGGGCTGGTCTAAATTTATGTAAAGTCATGGTCTAATGTACTGCAACCTTGTGAATAAAAGCGAGCTATTTGAGTTAATTTTATGAACCGAAATTGCACACACCAACAGCTATAGTTTCGGATAATTTTTCGAAGCCATTTCATTGGAAGGTGTTGCAATACATTAGACCATGACTTTACACACGAAATGATTTACCATTGAGCTTACTAGCAGTGTTTTCACTTTAGGGTAAAATAACCCATTTAAGGGGAATTGGACCCGTGTTAGGGTAAAACCTAGGGTAATGCTAAAGAAGGCAAAATCTAGGGGAATTGGAGAATGTTTGGGGTATATTGCCTATTTTCTAGGGAATTTTGATAATTTACATAGCAGTTTCAATCTTGGTTTGAAGATGGGAGAAATGGAATATTTGTCCAAGGAAAGTAGTAGTGTTCTCCATTAAAATGGGGACATGTAGTAATTTTCTTTAATCACTGTGGCTCGCTGCTCGTGCTCTGTGCTGAGAATATCAAGAAAGTAGACCCACAAATGTACTGTTTCAACAAAACTGGAGAGAGTGTTGGACATCAGACCCAAAGTTCTTAGGATGGTTAAAAAGAATCTCATGGATCAACATTTCTTAGGCATCTAGCATATTGCAGTATATGTAATGTACAGCCACGCACCAAAGTTTCTGTACCCCCTCAGTGGAAGTCAGAGTCAGAGAGAGCAGAGAGGGTAGGTAAACGGACGGTAGCCACCACAGTGTTGTCAACTCTAGCCAAGATAATATTCCCGAACCATGAGTTGTGAAGCTCCATTTGAAGCATTCACTGGTGAGAGGGAGTGTCAGAAAGGGAGATAAGTGGAAAATTTAGTTTTCAATCTCCACATCCTTCCTGCTTATATATGTTTTATTATTTTGACAAACTTAAAAATAGTGTAGTTCTACTTTGTTATTGTAGTTATTATAATCATCATCATCATATGTTGTCGCGCCAAAACCGTATCCAAATTGTCATTTGCTTCCTTTTTATGACTCTGGTATAAGAACGTGTTTGTGAGTTGTGTAATAATTGATCTCTGAAGATTAACAGGGGCACCACGGGAATTTTTGCTACTTGACCCAAATTATTATGATAAAAATTAATAATATAATTGAAGACCTATGCACATAATATGGTGTGAGACTGCTGCGATCTCCTTTATGTCATACAGACTAACAAAAATAACTGTTTATTCCAGCATAATAGTATAATATCGTATCTACAGTATGATATTCCGCTTGTTTCTGAAGGCTTGGTTGGCCCTGATAACTGTAGACTTCTTAAATACTTAACATGGAGTAAACCTCACATTCCTCTTTGACGTGATGAAGCAACAGCTGTATCAACTTTCTTATCTCCCAGTATTTTATTTCTTATATTCATTTAAGTTTTTCATTTTAGAACATATGTCAGACAACAGGGCATTTGATATTGTTAAACATTTATTATTCATATAATTGTCAACCACCACATAACTTAACATCCGAGACGCTGGCTGCAAGGACCACATCCAGTCACTCCGATTACTGCTGGCTCGTTGTTTTATTTGTAGGTTAAGGATTCGAAAAACGTGTTACTGAATTAATGTTATTGAGGCCCAGGAGGGTTGGACAAGATATTTGACCCATATTGTAATATAAAATGTTAGAAAATTCTTTCGGTTTTTAGCTACCCTGACCCCTGCTGGCTCCCGTTCTAAATGGGAGAGGGTACAGTCGGCGGCAAAAGTCGTGTCGCCTCACTCGAGAAATACACACGTTTTCTACACCTAGTAATCTCGAGTTTATGAACATCGTGTGCCTCGGTGAAGCAAGTGAGGCGACAGGACTTTTGCTGCCGACTGTACATCTACATAGTGTACATAATTATATTAATGTATGTGAATAAATTAATTATGTTATAATTATTATTAGGAAGGTATGTTAGGAATTGTGTGTCGAGTTAATTTATAATTACCTGTTTAGTTCAAAGTGAATTGTAATTATTTATGCATTATTATTATTACCGTGCGTCTCACCTCCACCACACTCGTGCTCAACTCCAACCTCGGGCATGTCCCAAAGCAAACACCACGTGCATCGCTGCCAACGCCCTACCATGCTGAAATCAACTACGCCACCTACAGGACTCACGCCAAACTTTAAGCTAAATACTGGTTATCTAACTAAAACCAACTTCCACCACTTTTTCTTAGTGATCCCTCCCCATAGTGCTACTTCTCCCCATTTTCTTCCATAATCTTTTGTACGTTATTTTTATATAAACCCCTGTGCCACCCATGGTTTAAAGAATACTGTATTCTCTAAACCTAGGTGCCACCAAGCTCTTGTGTCCCACACACATACAGTACAGTTGCCGACGAAAGGACCGAGGACAGGCCTCTCAGAAACATGGT
This sequence comes from Petrolisthes manimaculis, assembly GCA_034508575.1. Lineage (NCBI taxonomy): Eukaryota > Metazoa > Arthropoda > Malacostraca > Decapoda > Porcellanidae > Petrolisthes > Petrolisthes manimaculis. The sequence goes on from JAWZYT010001970.1 coordinate 290,296, forward strand.
GGTAGGATGCCTTCCGCATTTGGTAACACTGTTTCTCATCTATATCTTGGGGTTTACTCGTCTAGAAGATCGAAACGGGTCTGGGGATTTTGTTGGTACAGTCGCGAGCTGGTGGGATGAAGACTGGGGTCGCTTCTACCTGACGAGTTATGGAGGAGTTTGAGAGGAAGAAGGGAGGGTATGGAGGTGCTGGTGGAGGGAGATAGAACAAGACATATGCCAATAACCGTGGCTGTAGGTCTTCGTTATTTTAATGATTTTTGGAACTATTGGAGTTGGAGTTCACAATAACAAACCTATGTATTGAATTATAGTATGGTCATCATACTTTTAAGAGTATTCTCATATATAAGTATTGTTCAATATCAAAACTGTTGTGGCGAACTGGCGAGTATTTCTTTAGTGTCTCCTTCCATTCTCCTTTACCTGTGTACTTCCAGCACCTCACCTGTTGTGTCGTGGCAATACAAAGTCTCAGATGGCCAGTCACTTCCCGCTCCTACCCCAAGCTGACAACATTCCCACACACTCGCCAGCTCGCCACCCGACCTCTCGCCATAATACATCCCACGTGTGTATAATAAACTTGTGTCAAGCTATACAATTGGAGAGCTGAATTACCCTGTGTTAAGGTAAAGGAAATACTACATTGGTGACCCCGTGAGGAGCTCTTCAAACAACACAGCAAGTCAGGCGAACGAAGTCACACTTAAACCCCAAGCCTCTCACACCAAGTCTACAACTCAACCTACACAACCAACGCACACCCGCTTGCCTCCTACGACTCTCTACGGCAAGTCTCCCTGCAACGAAGATATTCGGCAAGCTAACTGATTACTTCGCATCCCTGACGCACCCTGTAGTAGATACCACGTGTGTTCTCCATTCACGCCTGCCGACTGAATCACATACAACACATACTACACATCCTTCAATTCACTTAAGTATCACATTATCCGTTTCTTTGTTCCACACAACATATCTTCGTACACACACACGCTGTTCTTTTTCCGTATATATGTATATATATATATATATATATATATATATATATATATATATATATATATATATATATATATATATATATGCAAATAAATCACTTGGTGGCACGTGATCCAGGAATATGCGTAAATCCACAAATATGAATTTAAACAATGGTATGTACAAGTTGGATAGTTTCATCATAGACAAGATTGTTAATAAGATAAGTCCTACTGCTATTCCTTAATGACTGAGGATAATCTTAGGTTTAGAGGTCATGTCAGGTAAATCCTTTTTAGCACCATATGCATGGGTGTGTATATATATTGTTTTGAACTCACAGTGGCAACACCTTCAGGTTGCCATTTAGTTATTAAGTGTATATAAGGTGTCTCTCGGCAATCATTCCTTAATGACTGGGATAATCTTAGGTTTAGAGGTCATGTCAGGTCAGGTCAGGTAAATCCTTTTTAGCACCATATGCATGCTTTGAACTCGCAGTGGCAACACCTTCAGGTTGCCAGTTTGTTGTAAGTGTATCTGTATATAAGGTGTCTCTCAGCAACCATTCTTTTACATTCTGTTCTTTCCCCTGAAGATGTGATTTACACGAAAGCGCTTGGGACTCCGTGTTTATTTTTCCTTCCTTGTGGATTTACGCATATATATATATATATATATATATATATATATATATATATATATATATATATATATATATATATATATATATATATATATATATATATATATATATATATATATATATATATGTGTGTGCCACACACCACACATCTTCCACTTATCGACCTACATATATTAGTGTTGGTGACCCACACACGTGTTTCCCCTTATTTTGTTATTTTGTGTTTGTTTTTGTTTTCATGGTATGCCTATAGGGAGCTATTTGTACAAGTGTACTACCCAGGAAACAGGGGTACAAGCATATAGTGTATACTGAGTGATTGTTTTTCTTCTTTATTAGTGAGTGGGATATATCAAAGTGTGAATACCACGTGCAACCCACACCAGGCAGATATATTCCTCACTGACCCATGAAACTGGGGTATATATATACTTGTTACTTGTTGTTGTATATTCTATGCCCCGCTCCACCAGCAGTTGGTGCTCCGCAGGGCTTCCTTCAGTATTATTAAACACTATAATCACTTGTAATACTCATATAATCCGTGTCGTAACACTCAGCCAACAGATGTGTTTTCAATCTTTTCTTAAAGATGGTGCAATTTTCACTTCTCCGGACATTTAATGGCAATCCATTAAAGAGTCTTGGTGCACACCTTTCAAAAGCTCTGAAACCCATTGTCAGATTACTCCTCGGTTCATTTAATCTGTATTGTTCATCACTATGTCTGAGTTCCATGGAGGTATTTACATGAAAACCTCTTAAAAGATTCGTCAAGTACTCCGGTTTTCCAAATGTCAATGCTCGGAATGTTAGAAGACATATCTTGTACACAATCCTCGCCTTTATTGGTTACCAATGCAAGTCAATGAGTGCTGGAGTTATATATCCTCTCACGAGCTGGAAGACCTTTAATTAATCTTGCTGCTCTGTTCATTACGTGTTGCAATTTTCTTAACCGATAGTCCGGTAAACCATAATAAAGAGAATTGCAGTAATCCAGTCTGCTTATGACATAGTTATGAAGAAGCATCTTCACGGTATCCTCATCTAAATATTTTCTGATAAAAGCAATGTTAAAGGTTATTAAAGGTGCCAGCGAGTGGCAGTCACTGGGACAGAGTGTAGCACACACTGTGTGTATGAAACACAATTAGAGCACACATCACAAGGATGATCCCTGTAATAAGTGGCCCAGCGACCTCTCCACCCACCTGAGACCTGAGTCAGCTTCGGCTATGGCTGACTAAGCAGGAAGACCTCAGACAGCTGCCTCAAACCCCCCACCCCCTGCTCACAGGGGTGGTAACCTCTGGCATCAGTGGTATTTTTAACAGTGTCCCGAGCAAGGATCGAACGCTGGGCCACAGAATTGCAGCCACAACTGTTACCACTGTGGTAACCAGAAACTTTCACTACTTGATTAATTTGAGCTTCGAATGAAAGATTTTCATCAAGCAGCACTCCTAAATCTTTCACTTTGTTTTTAACATCCAGTGTACTGCCATGCACTCGTAAACTTGAGATATCCAATCTTCTAAGATTGGTCTTTTTTACAACGACCAAACACTCAGTCTTACTTGGATTTAGCTTGAGTTGTTTCGAATCCATCCAATCCTTAATATCGGACATAATAACACTCAAATTCACCTCTGCATCCACCACATTATTTATAGATAAATAAAATTGTGTATCATCAGCAAATAGTTTGAAGCTGGCACCATGTTTCTCTAATATATGTGATAGTTTGATAGTGTAGATGCAGAAGAGAATAGGACCCAATACACTCCCCTGAGGGACTCCTCTTCGTAGGGGTTTATTTCTTGAAAAAGATTTCCCAACCTGTACACAATATGTTCTATCTTTTAAATAACTTTCCAGATAGGCCAATGCATTTCCCTCGACACCTATAGACTTTAAATCGTCTAGGAGTATACTATGTACTACTGTGTCAAATGCAGCACTCAAGTCAAGCATAATAAGAACACTACACTTTCCTTCATCCATTAACATCAATAGGTCAATTACTACAGTACACAGTGCAGTCTCAGTTGAATATAGTTGCCTGTATGCAGACTGACTATCAGGTATAGCCTTCACCTCATTCAAGTGATGCCATAACTGATCTAAAATTACATTTTCAATCACTTTCGATAAAAAGGTTAGATTTGATACTGGTCTATACGAACTCAGATTCTGAGGATCAAGGTTACCTTTTACTATAGGCTTAATAATAGCCAATTTCTCACTCTCCGGAAAAACATTGTTATCAAAACTTAGAGTAATAATTTGCAGGAATACTTTAAAAATATCGTCTACATTTTCACTTATTATAACATCCGATATAGGTAAGGGATCATTATCGCAATGAGTTAATTTTACTCGTTTTATAATTTCTTTCATTTTGGGCATAAGAAGTGACAAAAGTGAGTACCACCTACTACCCACACAGGCTAGATAGTTCCCTACTAACCCAGAAAACGGATATAAAGTGTATTGTAGACCGCCCTTAACACTCACACATTCATACACACCACAAATCATTCCATTTCTCTTATCCCCACTCCCCCAGCCACATCAAGCCCTTCCACACCTTCGTCAACTAAATATTAACATTTTCTGTAGTCACCCATAAAATCACTTTTCACCCATACCCTTCCATTTTCTCTAATACCTGCCCTACTCGTTTTTTTTCGTTTCCTACCCATTTATCACCACCTACTAACCCATACCACTCGACCTCCACCATCTGTTACCCATATAATTATATATTAATTTTTATCGTAGTCTCACATCTCGCCGCTACCATCTTCGACATCCTGCAATATTCATACACTCGTTACATGCCTCACATTCACCACCATGACAACCAACACCGACTCATCCACTAACTTACCCCTATTTCCATCCCCAACCACCCAGCAAACACAGGTATATTGGATATCTGATGGCCCCGTATCGTTTTTCCATTACATCACATATCGGACAAATGATTCCAAACCAGTGGGCCAGCATTGATCCATTATCCGTTTGCACACTGGGAGTATGTTGGGCATACATTGGAACTATTGTGGACCAATTGTCTACTTCCAATATTGTTCCAGTTTCTATTATCAAGTATGTCTTGGCCCAGTATTGGAACAATATCACGATACCAATTCAGTTTAAACTGTGGATTCTTCATTTATATTCTATTCTGGTCATCCATTATAAATGTATTGGGTAGGTACTGGGCCAATGAGAGATACACAATATAGTTTTCATTATGGAATACCATTTATCTTCCAATGTTCATACAATACAGGGTTACTCAAAACTATACGCACAAAATTACAGAGTGAAGCCCTGACATGATATTTATCTAATTTCCATATGTATTTTTCCCAAAAATAAAATATTAATTTCAGACATTACCGTAGGCAAACGATCGATCACTTCAAAATCAACCCCACCCTCCCACATTTGAAGAGTTCGATCGTTCGCCCACGGTAATGCATTTGACTTTCACGTCTGAAATTAACCTTTCATTTTTGGGTGGAAATAAAATTAATATCATGTCAGGACTTCATCTTGTAATTTTATCTGTATAGTTTTGAATAACCATTTATAGCTATTATTCAATACATACATGATAATGCAATTTTTTGTTATTGATCATTAGAATTGCTCATTTTTCTCAGAATTCTTGCAATAGCTTGTCATGAGGCTGGCTACTACTTAGAACTATCACTGTCCATTGAACCACAATTACCAAAATATATCACACACAATCTATGAAAATAATAATTAAATACATACAAGAATTACTTCTCCAAAATCACCAACTTTTCGTAAAAGTAAATTAGTTTAAGTATCACAGTGTCATGTAATACTGAAACATCACCATGAAATAGTATCCACTATATATCACTTCTGTAGATACAAGTACTGTAACTGAAAATAACACTTGTTCGGTGATAAGATCAAAACAGTTAACATTATTCTGATATAATTAAGTATAATCCACTTTTGCAGATACAAATAACTAAACATACACTTCTTTGGTGATAACATCACAGTAGTAAACATTATTTGGTGTAAGTATAATCCACTTCTGGAAATACAAATAACTAAAAATATTATTTAATGCATTAGTAATAACATGTTACCCTAGGAAAATATTTTCGTACCGTACAGTATTAACATAATTATACACCATAGAATAGGAAATGGGATGTTGATAATGATTAGTATAAGCCACTTATGCAGATAGAAATAACTAATATTAATGACACTGCTTTGGTAATGAGTTAATAATGCAGATCATAAGTTGTATCAATCAAATTGACATGACTTTTTTAAATTGATTAACAAAAGAAAATAGATATCAAATAAATATAAAAAAAAAAATATCATTTTTAGACATGAAAGTAACTAAACAATATGTTCTTTGGTGAACATCACAGCAGTAAACATTATTTGACGTAAGTATAATCCACTTCTGGAAATACAAATAACTAAAAATAATATAATTAATGACGACTCTATTTTAATGCTATAAATGTACAGTAGTATACACTGAAATATATAGTTATCAGTATTTATAGCCTAAGTATTAAGGGGGTGTGGGATTTAGGGGACAGGCTTGGGGGGGGTGCGGGAGTAGGGGACAGGCTGGGAGGGGGGGGGTTGGGGGTGCGGGAGTAGGGGAACAGGCTTTCTACCCCCTCCCCCCATCCACCCCAAGCCTGTCCCCCTACTCCTGCACCCCCCAAAACCCCCCAAACCTGTCCCCTACTCCCACACCCCCTTAAACGGTAATCGGTTACTCAAGAAAATAATAATCTATATATATAAAATAGTCAGTCTGTCTGTATGACCGCTAATCACGGCCGCATCGTTTCACCTAGAGTAATAATTTTTACATACCTTTTTTCGCTGAGACCTGAGGAGTGTCTTGGCCCTATAATTTATTTTTTCTTCAATGATTAACCAATTAAAAACGACTTTTTTCCTCCCCCCCCCCCCCCCAGATGACAAATGCTGGTCAAGACAGACAGACAGATATAGATAGATAGATAGATATAGATATATAGATAGATAGATAGATAGATAGATATAGATAGATATAGATATAGATAGATATAGATAGATAGATATAGATATAGATAGACATAGATAGATAGATATAGATATATAGATAGATAGATAGATAGATATAGATAGATATAGATATAGATAGATAGATAGATATAGATAGAGAGATAGATAGATATAGATAGATAGATAGATAGATATAGATAGAGAGATAGATAGATATAGATAGAGAGATATAGATATAGATAGAGAGATAGATATAGATAGAGAGATAGATATAGATAGAGTGAGAGATATAGATAGAGAGAGAGATAGATAGATATAGATAGATATATAGAGAGATAGAGATAGATAGATAGATATTGATAGATAGATCCCCGGACAACGTCGGGTATCCCTGCTAGTCAATTATACAGATTTTCAACCAGTAATCAAAGTAATCGATTACTGGTAACTTATTCCATTATGCCCACCAATACATTCCACTCATTCCAGCAGAATTAAGGGGGTGCAGGAATAGGGGGACAGGCTTGGGGGCTTAGGGAGGTGCGGGAGTAAGGGACAGGCTTGGGGGTGAGGGAATAGGGGATAGGCCTTGGGGAGGGGGGGGAAGGGAGTAGGGGACAGGCCTTGGGGAGGGTGGGGTGAGGGAGTAGGGGACAGGCCTTGGGGAGGGTGGGGTGAGGGAGTAGGGGACAGGCCTTGGGGAGGGTGAGGTGAGGGAGTAGGGGACAGGCCTTGGGGAGGGTGGGGTGAGGGAGTAGGGGACAGGCCTTGGGGAGGGTGAGGTGAGGGAGTAGGGGACAGGCCTTGGGGAGGGTGGGGTGAGGGAGTAGGGGACAGGCCTTGGGGAGGGGGAGGTGCGGGAATAGGGGTAGGCTTTCTATTCACCCCCCAAGCCTGTCCCTAACTCCCGCACCTCCCAAACTAACCCCCCCCCCCAAGCCTGTCCCCTACTCCCGCACCTCTTAAAAATAAAGTTCCAACAACACCGAGATATTTGGCAAGAGGAAAGTTGTGCAATGATGACGACGAAGCAATTACTCCACACACAGCTGGCCAAATGATTATCCTACACCAACACTTGAATGTACCTAAACTTCAAGCAAGGGTGGTAGTACGGTACGGAATTACGGTACGATATGTTATTTTTTAATCTAAAATTACGGTATGAAATTACGGTACGATAATTGTTATTAAGTACGGTACGGTACGAAATTACGTTATATTTTCGTGCCTTTTCCGTACTTTTTTCGTATCCTTTACATACTTTATTAAAAAATCGAATATACATTCCACTGTCCTCTGTCAAGAATAACCTAATATCCGGATGAAAAGGCAACGAAATAATTTTCTTGACGAACGTTCTACTTTAATTAAGGTTTAAGGACCCTGTGATCGTGTATATAATATGAACCTTTTGGTGGCTTCTGATTCCTCCTGACTACGCCACGAAACAAGCTCCTTCTATATAGTGTGGTGTTTCGTGGCAGTGTTTGAAGGACTCGCTAACCTCCAATTTTCTGACTACATCACAGGGTCCTTAACCCTCTTTTAGCGTGTGTGTGTGTGTGTACACTATACAGTCGTCTACTCGTTTGCTCGTAGACTGTTGCTGTCGTGTTCAGTTCGTGTCCAGTGACAGTGTTGCCAGATGGCGCAGGTGAAATTTCAGTAGAAATGTGAGGGAAAATTCAGTAGATAGGGGTAAAATTTCGGTAGACATACCCGACAACATAATATTATATTCATATATTTAATAATAAAAAGAAAATTGTTGTATGTAATATTTAAAAAAAATTATATCAATATGTATTTAAAAATTAAATTAGATTACGAAGCTTTCTATATGCAATATTTTATTACAATAGCTGGTAAAAATCAGAAAACAAAATACAATTTTTTTTACCAAATAAAACTTTCATTTTCATACGGCATTGTGGCAATAACATAGTACCTTAGTCTATTAATGCACCACAACATTAATCATCAGCCTCATTAGAAAACAATATAAAATTTCTTTTAACAAATAAAATTTTCATTTTCATTCGGGATTGTGGCAATAACTTAAGACCTTAACCTATTAATACAGCACAACATTAATCATCAGCCTCATCATCAACACCAGCAGCAGTAGCAGCAGTGCTTTCAATTGCGGTTTTCTGCCCCCAGTTTTTCCTGTATATTTCAGTGTTCATTATTTTAAGCATTTCTTTGCTCATTTCAAAATCGTGACAGTTATGATTTGCTATCAGTCTTTTAGTGTTAAGCATTCCACTAATAGTTTTAGTTGTTAGCCTGGTTTCTTAGTTTTGTTTTCATACGATTGATGCTTGAAAACACTCTCTCCACTGTTACACTCGAGTGCAGCAAACATAACAAATTAAGCCTGAAAGCAGAGAGGTGCGGCTACATTGGCTCATTATCACCTGTTTTTGTGTCACTCACTTTTACCCCAAACTGAGTTATGTTGAAATCACAGCTCTCTGAGCTCAATATATCACTGTTTCTGAGCAACCTCCGTTCTGTATCTATAATTTCTGCAAAATTTCTGTAGAACCTATGAAAATTCAATAGAATTCATAAGTTTTTGTGGAGATACTAACAAAATTCAGTAGATTACGGCAATAATTCGGGATTTCTTGAGATTCATCAGAATTTCAGTAGATCTCATGATATTTCGGTAGATCTGGCAACACTGTCCAGTGACTCGGGATCGGGAGTCCTCTAATAAAATGCAAAGCTTAAGTTGACGTCTGTTTAGTATTTCCTCTTAATGTTTTATTGGTTGATTTCTTTAGTTGATTCCAAGACAAATATGGAAAATGTGTACAGTATAGTCTATTATGTAAGTTCATACTACTGCACCTGCTAACAGAAAAAAAATGCAGTTCTAACTAACCCTTGAATTATCATGATGTAAGGCTCATTGCCTTGTAATAATATACTGCAGCATTCACACTTTGTAACCTAATGCAAGTTCCAGAAAGGAATACATTGGCAAGTTCATTTTTATAAAGAAAAAAATATTGTCTTCTATAATCCTATTATAATTATAAACTCTTTCTCTCTTCCACAGTCACACACACACTTGCTCTTTTTACAGTGATATTCACTAATAACAAAGCTAAAAACACAATTATAGGAACTTAATCTTGAGTCTGGACAAGGAACTGTTTACAGAGGTAGTTCGGTATAATTGATTAATTTTAAAGATATAATTTATGGCATTGGTACGATATTGGGTACGAAATTACGGTACGAAATCTTACTTTTTCATACTAGTATGGTACGGTTCTTTGGGTAAGGTACGATATTATTAAGCGTGCGGAATTACGATATATTTTTCGTACCGTACCGTACTGCCACCATTTCTTAATTTGATGCCTACTTGGCATCACTTGCAGCCTTTGTAGCAGTTAGGCAACCTTTATGTATTGAGCATATTCTAAGTTAACTATAAGATATTGTCACATGATCATTGCACGTGTTAATAACTTGCCAAGATTACAAGATGAAGTTTAAACAAAAATGATAAGTGTACAAAATTTTCCCTCGACATTTATAATAAGATTTGGATTTTGGTAATAGTCAAGCGTTGGATATCGGGGAGAGAAGGCTTCCCATGCTAGGAAGGTCGCCAGTGAGAGACCAGACTAAATAGTTCCCATCTTTCAGTTCTTCAACTGTCCCTCTTTTCATTTTATTTCCTTCCTGCTTGCTGTCACACCTCTCTATCACCTTTTTCTGGCGCTATAGGACCTCGATGTTGCGGCGCCTAATATCCATCCATCATGCACCCTTTGTATTGTACACTCATCCCTCCACTATCGAGGGTTCGGCTATAGCGTTTCGTTACTATCGCACATGTGTGAAAAGTTCACCTTCATCCTCTATAGCGCATCCGTATGCTTACTATCACGCACCTAACATTCAAATTTGGTGGTGCGAAGGTAGCGACTATGTGATTGGCCAAGCACACTGGACTGACCATCATGTTTACCATGACATGGTGTTACAGCAGTAAAGATGAAGACTGGGTGGGTTTCTAACCTGCCCTGCTTATCAACCCTATCTTTGTTTACCACAAGAGAGTTAACTAGTGATACGATGTGCGAAGAGAAAGCTTTTTCATTGACGCCTAATTACACCTCGGTCTCGTATAGAACGTCCAATAGGTCGATATAAGACGTCATTCCTACAGGGATATGTATATTACAATTCGTATTAAGTATATTAAATGCATATAATAATTTATAGTAAGGTGTTCACAGATGACTCGTGCGCCTAGAGACGAGTCATCAGCATGCGTGGTAGCAGTGGTTTATAGTGGTGGAGGTGGTAGGGGGAAGGGGGGAGATAGCGCGATATCGTTTGTTTACATTTTATAATCATACGTTGGTCCGAGAAATACCGAAATAACTTCCTTCTTTATATGGAAGAATATGGCCTTCCTTTTTGTAAATGCACCACCTGGCATGATTGAGTGTTGAAGCTAGTGGTTAACTCGTAATTATTAAAAACGAGAGAGTCACACACAAGGCACGCAAGGCCTATATTCCCTTGACCTTGGGCTAGGGTGAATGGAGACTGAGGATAGGGGGGGGGGTGAAGGAACGCGAGAGAAGTGGTAAGAACACACTCACACACACTTCACAGACGAAAGTGATATCATTTCGCTCGTTTTGTATAAAAACTTCTCGGATATGCTTCAGTTAGTTTCGCCACCCATTTTATATAGATGCAATCGTTTTGAAAAACAATTTTAAGTTAATATTTTGGTGTCCTCCAAACTATTCCAAGCAACAGAACACTATCATTTTTGCCAGTCCTGTGTTTCCTCGCATACTTTGGAGGAATCAAGGCACTCCAATATTCCCCGCCAAAAAATAAAAGAATTACCACCTTTAAAGAGGACATTACTTGGTGTGTGGCGTCAGGGGGATAGACAGACAGATATATAAATAGATGGTGAAGATAGGTGCCAACGCCTTCCTTTCGGTTCACCTCAATACAGGAGCTCACTTCATAGTCTGAGTTTGCACGAGTAACAAGATCAGTAACTCGACTTTCCATCAGCAGCAGCTAGGGGTTACCAGCAGCGACCCCATCACACTACAGCCAGAGTAGGTGAAAAAACAAAATATATAATATTCTAAGTTTATTTTATTGTAGGTTTCTGGTATAAGTTTAATTTCGTATGGCTTTGAAACTTCGATCTCCCAAAACTCAAGGTATGTATGTGGAAAGGTGATATAATGTTCTGTTAGTGAGAGAATAAATTAGACTTAAAAAAATAACGAAGGACTCACGTTTAAACTTTAGTCCACATTCATCAATAACATTCATGGTGTATACGATGGCGTGGTACTGGTACGATGACTCCATAGACAAACAAGAACAACAGTCATCGTATCGTCAACACTAAGAATATTTAAGGGGAGAGTATACTTTTGGTACATTGGAGTGCCTTGATTCCTCCAAAGTATGCCAGGAAACAGAACCACATGGACAAATATAATGGTGTCCTGTTGTTGCTTGGAATAATCTGGAGGAATCAGCTCCATAGTTATTCTAAAATTAATGGTAATGTATTTGGTACAGATAATGTTACTTTTTTTTTTTTTTTTGTATGGTCTGATCATAAATCTGGATTTTTTATATATTCTCAATTTAGAAAGTTTTGAAAAATTAATATATGCAAGAACAAATTATATTCTTATTGAAAATGTTTTCTTCCCATGGTTTCCAAATGATATAAATATTATGATTATGACAAAAAGATAGAATCAATCTAAGAAAAATTAATATTGTGATGAACCAAAGATCAAACTTAATTAAGGGGGTGTGGGAATAGGGGGACAGGCTTAGGGGATTAGGGGGGTGCGGGAATAAGGGACAGGCCTTCAACCCACCCTAAGCCTGTCCCCCTATTCCTGCACCCTCCCAAACCCCCCCAAGCCTGTCCCCTACCCCTGCACCTTCATAGACCCCAACAGGCCGGTCCCCCTATTCCTGCACCCCCTAAACCCCCTCCCAAGCCTGTCCCCTACTCCCGCACCCCCCTAAACACCCCACACACCCACATGAACAAAAAACAAACAATTTAGGTGTCCTGTTGCCTATGGAAATATTTTTGGAGGAATCATTTACTCCAGATTTACCCACTCAAAATAATGTGCTATGTAGGCTGCCCCATTTAAAAGATAAAGAAAATGAAGACAAGGAGAGAGAGAGAGAGAGAGAGAGAGAGAGAGAGAGAGAGAGAGAGAGAGAGTTAAGGACCCTGTTTGTGACCATGAATGAAAATTGGAGGCTTCTGATTCCTCCTGACCATGCCACTCCTCCTATGGTACAAAACAGAGACTTTATTTTTTATTTACATCTGTTTTTATAATCCTGAACTGTTTATTCGTTTAGACTAGACCATAAGCCCGTGCGTAAGTGAAGTACGGTATTTTTTTCTTCCCAGCGGTGGCAGCGTTGAATGTAAGCAAACCGAGTCTGTTGCCAGGCGTACGATAAATGCACGGAAGTGAAGTATATGTAATTAAGTAATTAGTGGGGTGTTTTTTTGTGACGAAAATGTCCTCTGTCCCCCCTCGTGTACGTCCACTTTCCGTGTGTGAATTCCTGGCACTGTAGGTGGTCACATGACAATTTGTATAGCCCGACAGACAAACAGAGTCTCTTCATTTAGATATATAGATGTGACGTACAGTACAGGATAGACTGGGTTATTTTCTCTTTCAGTGTTATTTTCAGTGTTATTTTAGTGTTATTTTCTCTTTCAGTGGTCATATTCTTGCATACAGAAGCAAACTGTAAGGAAATTTTCATACTCATGTTTTACTTAGTGAAATTCTAGTCTGATTCAGAGAGAGAGAGAGAGAGAGAGAGAGAGAGAGAGAGAGAGAGAGAGAGAGAGAGAGAGAGAGAGAGAGAGAGAGAGAGAATATATATATTAATGAAAGCTGTTAATAAAAGGGAAGGAAGCAAGTATGTTGTGGCATACATACTACACTTTCTAAACGGAATCCCTCCTCCCTGCATGGTGACGTATATATAGATTCCAAGGCCTTTGTGTACATTTGACAAAACATGAACTGAATACAAAATATCCTTAACATACCAATGCCATCCATTATCGTGGCATAGTCAGTAGGAATCAGAAGCCACTAAGTCTCATACACGATCATAGGGTCCTTAAAGGAAAAGTAACCTATTGTGAGAAATTATTGGAGGTTACTGATTCCTCCAAACTATATCAGGAAATAGCTATAGAATCCCTCCATATGAGACTATAGGGCTGTGTTTTCTTGTACATAGTAGATATAGGAGGACTGCGTGTGCTCTAATTTACCCACATCTGGTTTAAGGATTCTGTGATCGTGTTTGAGAATTGGAGGCTTCTGATTCATCCTGACTATACCACGAAACAAGCCCCTTCCATACAGCCTACAGGACAGGTGTGTGTGTGTGTGTGTGTGTGTGTGTAATAATAATAATAATAATAATAATAATAATAAACGGTTTATTGAGGTTGCAGCCATAAGGCTAAACATACACAGTATATTATGAGGTTGATGATTGATGGGAATGGTTTTATATATACAACAATGAAAGATGTTATGATGGTCAGATGGTGAGACAGATATAGATATAATTTTGTTGTTGATGATTCTGACCATAGTGGGTATGAGGCTGTTTTTGTAGAGGTCAGTACGTGGTCTTATCGGTGTTAAGATGTTGTTGTACCTCACTGATTGTAGTGGTGGTGGAAGGGAAGGGAAGGGGGGGAGCATATCTCCATGTCTCGGGTTTCTTAGCAGCTATATGCTAAAATGACGCAGAATGTTGTGGTGTACTGTGTCTAGGGAGACCATGCCAAGGATAATAAGGGCCTCACTGTATGTAGTATAGTGTGACCCCAGTATTATAGGACAAACCCTTTTTTGTACTTTTTCTATCTGTTTCTTCTCAGTGGTGTTAATGGATGAGAACCAGCTTGGGGAGTATAAACATATGATATATACTCCTCAGCTCACACTGTGGTGTACCTAGGGACTTTAGCCTTCTCAGTATATACAGACGGTAAGAGGCAGACTGGGTAGTGTGTGTGTGTGTGTGTGTCGTGGTGGCAATATTTGAAGGACTTAATTCTCGTACACGATCACAGGCTCCCTTAATAAAGCTAGTTCCTGGATCACAAGTTTATTTCTTCGTCGACACGTTCCCATTATTTTGCGATCCGACTTTGGCGAAGTAACCCAATTTCTTCGAAGATCAAGTTTATACTATTACCAAAATTAATCAACCTTTTAGATTTGTGTAATGAATTAAGTACCAGCTTGGGAGTTTAGTCAGTATTAGTGGTAGTAATGGTTCAAAGTATAATTAATCAGTGGGTATAAGCTCATGGGTATAAAGTTCGAATATGAAAATGTCTTGCAATATATATATATATATATATATATATATATATATATATATATATATATATATATATATATATATATATATATATATATATATATATCCTTTATTATATTATTTTGCATCTCTCTTATCTAACTGAGTTTTGATTCTCTCTTATCCTTCATTTTTTTTATTTTAGCCCTCTCGTTCGATCGTATGATGTGACAGGTTTTTGTTTTTTGATCGTTTCTTTTCTATAAATACCGTAAAACACACACACACACACACACAAGTTAGTACGTATTAATAACTATTAACTGATATGAACGTGAAATGTGCATCTTAATTAAGGAACCTGTGATGTAGTCAGAAAATTGAAGGTTAGAGAGTCCTTCAAATATTGCCACGAAACACACACACCTACAGTACAGCCATGGCTGAAAGTCCATGAGCAGGTAGCGGTGCAAACCCACATTCCTCTGACCCAGGGTTCATGTCTCTGAGGGCTCATATATATGAATCCTGCTTTGACCCTGGTAGCTCGCAGCTGAACTAATTGTTGGAAATGTTGTTTGGGCACATTTTTTTGTTCTTAGATCTACAAGGGATATATAACTGTATGGCATATCCAAGTGTGTGAGGAGTATAAATAACGATGAATAAGGCAGAATAACGAATATTAATTCATCATGCATTCTCCATATAAACCAGTGATTAGCATATAATACTTTATAAAACTTTGTACATCAATAAGCAAGGTGGAATGAGTAACCTGTCACATGCATTATAACGTTTATTTAGTAACATAAAGCAATATGTAGTAACGTTTATTCATTAGGTTTAATATATTATCGAGAAATAACTGAAAAATTAAGGAAGAGAGTAGCAACAAGTTAAGTCCCAAACACTGCAGTATTTATTGTGTGAATTGGGTGGGGGAGAAGGTAATGTGCTCCTTTTAACTCTTGTAGTGCCATTTTGTCCAGTTTGTTCCACATCAATAAACAGTTCCTAATATTTGGTCCATCCCCCATTTGCGTCTATAGTCTGCTGCAGAATTTTAATATGGAGGTGTCACTCCTATTATCACAAGATTGATATAAACTGAAGTTATACTTTTATTTGGCACTATAAGTTTCCCACCCGCCTCACCGTGGTGTAATCTAAATATCCAAAACCCATGTAATATTTCAACTAATTGTAAATTATTAAAAGTCCTGTTGCAAGTGCAGAGTGCGGCGCCTGCAGGTGAAGCCTAAGGCGGGGTTCTCACCAGTACGTTTGCAGTCCGTTTGCACGGAGCCCGTTCACGTTGATGACGTCACGAACGTCCGTGTATGTGCCCAAACAGTGGGAATGCGGTGCGCGTCGCGACGTCCAACTTTGAGGATGAACTGAATTCATCTTTTTGGGTAGCGACGTTGGCGGTGTTGTCCGTTTATAATGTTGTTGACTCCTCAACATATGAAAATAATATGAATTAAAGTTATTTGTTTGCAAAATGATACTATTTTATGTAAATAAAATAATAATCATAATATATGTGTGTATAGTTGGTCAATTTATGTACGATTAATAAGAATGTACATTGGAACTGGAGGCTTGGCAACACCGCACTTTGGTGCTGGGTAAACAAACAGCCTACCAGCCAAAACAGCAGTTGTAGCTGCTCACTACATTAAAACACAATTATTAAAAGTTGAAGACCAGGTACAACAAAATGATTGAATTAAAAAATTATTTGATATCATCTATGATTCTAAATAATATTTGTAATGTAAAATGCATATATATAGGTTTTAATTAAAAGTACTTGAAAACATCCACATTTTTAATAGGCTGATATGGTATCTAGTTTATTGGTTATTATTTTATGCCTTTAGTAAATCCTTGTCCATCTCCGGTAAAAACTGGGCCATGGTCGCTTGTTGTTGATGTGGTGAAGAAACGGGCGGGAAACGGCGCTCAACTCCTCTGTGTCCGTCTGGACGTTGTGTTCGTGACGTCATCAACATGAACGGGCTCCGTGCAAACGTACTGGTGAGAACCCCGCCTTAGTCACAGCAGCAAATCAGAGCGTTCCTTTTATACCCGGGGCTAGGCCTCACCCTGGACTAGGGTGAGCAGTTGGACAAATCTAAGTAAATGGAATATAGTATATGAAATGGCAAACGTTGGCATTTAATTCATGTGATTACTCATCATCCGTATACTCAGATATGGCTGAAAGACGACAACATGGACGTCGCCCACAGGCTCAGGCCAGTAAACCTGAGGTGATATTACAAAGAGGAGTGATAATTGGTCGTTATTTGACCAATCAATCAATTAGTGAGATAAGCCCAGAGTTGGGATTGAGTAGGAACACTGTGACGAAGTGGATGCGACGGTATGAGGAGGAAGGTCATGTCATTGAGAAACTTTTATCTGAGGTAAACATACACTAAGCGACTGGACCACACAATATACCCTGCAGGATATTAAGGGCTAATGCTAAAGTTCTTGCCCCTGTCCTGCAGGTTATATTCTCACAGATTTTACAGACCGGTGAACTCCCTCAAGACTGGCTTTTGGCCAATGTGACCCCAATTTTTAAATCTGGAGACAGAACCCTTCCCATTAATTTTAGACCAATTTCTCTTACCTCAGTCCCCTGCAAATTTTAGAACATATAATTCATAGACATATAATGGACCATTTTAATAGACAAAACATACTGACTGCCAATCAACACGGTTTTCGGCCAAAACGGTCGTGTGAGACGCAGCTACTGGTAACTACTCATGACATCTTGCCGTCCCTAAATGACACAAAAATTAGACAAGTTGACACATAGTATTAGACTTTGCCAAAGCCTTCGCCAAAGTCCCTCACCAAAGACTACTACACAAGGTAGAATTCTATGGCATACAGGGACAACTTCTTCACTGGATTAGAACGTTCTTGACTACCAGAAAGCAATGCGTAGTTCTTGACAGTAGTCAGTCTCCACCTGTTCCTGTGACCTCTGGGGTACTCCAGGGCACTGTCCTGGGCCCCCTTCTCTTCCTTTCATACATTAATGACCTCCCACTTTCACTTTCCTCTACCACTAGACTCTTTGCAGACGATAGCTTAGTTTACAGACCAATTAAAGATAGGAATGACTGCCTTCGACTACAGGACGATCTAACTGCACTTGAAGACTGGTAAGTCAAATGTCAGATGACATTTAGACCAGACAAATGCCATCACATCCGTTTTACCCGAGCCCATAATCCTATCCCTCATACATACCAACTACACAACACCAACCTCAACACGTTCCCTTCCCACAAATACTTGGGCGTCCACATCTCATCGGACATGAGGTGAAACACACACACATAGGTAACATCAGGGCCAAAGCTAGTAGGGTCCTGGGGTTCTTGCGCAGGAACCTCAGCAGGTGGAACACAGACATCAAAATTATTGCGTACAACACATTCATTCGACCACACTTAAGTATTGCGACACCATCTGGGACCCACACACTTACAATAATATCAATAAATTAGAGTCCATACAAAACAAAACTGCAAGATGGGCCAGACGTGATTACAGACACACTACATCAGTCACTTTGCTTAAACAAGACACAAAACTAGACCCATTGGCAACAAGAAGACAGATATACAGACAACAGATGATATACAAAATCACAAACAAGTTAGTTGACATAGACAAAGACACATATCTACACCCTACAAGTATACGGTCCACTAGAGGCAGCCACAACTTAAAATACCATACATACCAGACAAGCACTGATATATTTAGGCACTCATTCTTTCCCCGCAGCATTCAAGAGTGGAATCATCTCCCATCTCATATAGTTAATAGCCGTACTCTTGACACTTTTAGAAATAGGATCATTACCTCCCCAATCCTAATCCTCAACCCACAATCCCTGACCCAATCCACTCTCATCCGAACCCCCTTCCTATTCCTACCCTGGATCTCTAAATTCCCTGCACAACCCCCGCGTATTATGCTGCCCTTGAACTTAAACTTGAGCACCAGACCACGAACAGGCCGTCCACGTATTACGACTGGAACATGATGCTCGGCTGTATGACGCAACAGTCCAATCACCATTCAAGACATCAATGACATTAAACACGGTATGGCATTTATATAACCTGTTGTTAAATCATACCACAGTGACTCCTACGACTGTCTATATTTGTTAAACACTGTAAAAACCTCTCAATGGAACATATTTATAATTCCAAATGCAAAGATTTCTCATGCATATTCTGAATACAACTTATATGAGGCTGTTTTTGGCAGCGGGGCTGGTGTGAATATCAATAATCTATTAACGTTGATACAACTAATACAGAGTGTGTGTGCGTCTCTCTTACTAATATCCTGTGTGAAAACTATGAGATAGTGTGTGTATATCTCTTCGCCGTATTTAGTCCGTTAATCACTATGGTAGGATGTTATTATAATATACATTCCTGAGTTCCTGATCTATTAACATGGGTCACTAGGTAGTCTAGTTTTTAATACATATAAAAAGTATATTTTAAAATGGTATTTATTCTAACAAATTAATATAACAATAGATAGATTATAAACATTATTAAACTTCTATAAACATGTGTTATATATAATATGGACTCTGGACTAGCCTCCCGTGTGCCAGCTAGAAAACCTTCTCTGTCTCCACAACACATGGCAAAACGGTTAAAGTTTGCCCAGACTTATGCAGAGGAGAACGTGGACTTTTGGCGTTCTGTCACTTTCACCGACGAAAGCAGCTTTTCGTCTGTATCTACTCCAGGGCGGCACTGTAGGCGACGCATTGGGGAACGATACAATGATAACCATATCTGGACAATTGATAGGTGAGGCAGGGTCAGCCAAGCCATACATGGTGGATGTGGTTTGGTGGAGTTGGGGAACTGGTTTCAATTGAAGGAAATGTGAACTCCTATGACTATATTAATATTTTTGAGTCGTCACTCCTACCTAGTGTGCGGACATACGCAATTGTGGAGTCCCTTCCTATTTATTTGGTGCAGGATAGATCCACTATTCACACCAGTCGAATAGTCAGAGAATGGTTTTCAAACTACCCTGAAATCCGCCTCCTTGACTGGCCCCCTAATGGGTGTGACATCAACCCCATAGATAATTTATGGGGCATTATGAAACGTGAGTGGGAGGTGGAAGAAAAGAGTAAAGCAGAAATCATCAGGAAATGTAATGAGGTCTGGGAACGTTTTCGAAGGAGACCCGACACCTGGTCGAAACTGGTGGACTCTCTCCCCTCACGTCTGCAGCAGGTGATAGACGCAATAGACCAAATATTAGGAACGGTCTATTGATGTGTAGCAAACTGGACAAAATGGCACTACAAGAGTTAAAAGGAGCACATTACCTTCTCCCCCACCCAATTCACACAATAAATACTGCAGTGTTTGGGACTTAACTTGTTGCTACTCTCTTCCTTAATTTTTCAGTTATTTCTCAACAATGTATTAAACCTAATGAATAAACGTTACTACATATTGCTTTATGTTACTAAATAAACGTTATAATGCATGTGACAGGTTACTCATTCCACCTTGCTTATTGATGTACAAAGTTTTATAAAGTATTATATGCTAATCACTGGTTTATATGGAGAATGCATGATGAATTAATATTCGTTATTCTGCCTTATTCATCGTTATTTATACTCCTCACACACTTGGATATGCCATACAGTTATATATCCCTTGTAGATCTAAGAACAAAAAAATGTGCCCAAACAACATTTCCAACAATTCGTTCAGCTGCGAGCTACCAGGGTCAAAGCAGGATTCATATATATGAGCCCTCAGAGACATGAACCCTGGGTCAGAGGAATGTGGGTTTGCACCGCTACCTGCTCATGGACTTTCAGCCATGGCTGTACATGGAAGGATCTGGTTTCGTGGCATGGTCCCAAGGAATCAGCAGAAGTTAGCCTTCAATTTTCATACACGATCACTGGTTCTTTAAAGCGTGTATCACATGGGGCGTTTCACCAGACTGCTTCACCCAACCAAACTAGTTTGTCGGACTTGATAACACTTCTCTCTAGCAGACACGTTCGCTATCCACGGCCACGCGCGATTCGTGATTCGTCAAACAATTATAATAATATCAAAGATTTAGCGAAGGCGTCGGGAGGCTCAGAGATTTGCTGCAAAGATTGTAGCTCTTGGGGTCAATGTTTTGGTGAGGAGATGAAAGATTACCAGAAGACAACAGCTCCAACACATTTCAAATCACCGTCTTAACGACTGAATAAAGACATATTTTGACTCCGGAGTAGGGTGGGTGATATGGGCAATTCCTTGTAACAATATATCAATATTTTAAATCAAGGGGAAAAAAAGGGACTATTTGTCTGTCAGGCTATACAAATTGTCATGTGACCACCTACAGTGCCAGGAATTCACACACGGAAAGTGGACATACACGAGGGGGGACAGAGGACATTTTCGTCACAAAAAACACCCCACTAATTACTTAACCCCTAAAGGACCGGGGTGGTGAAATTACTGTGCCCGCCAAGACCAGGAGTTGAGCGAAAAACACATAAAATAGCCTGTTTTCGCATGCTCAGTACTCCTAATCTACAATGAACGAGTGAATTCTTTTAGAACAATTAGAACGAGTATATCTTCCTGTTTCGATTGGTACCAATGGGAAGTCTGTAGGTTTTAATGGTTACAGAATTACGACGAGTTGAAGGAGGTACTATCGCCGTACGTCGAGCGCGAGTGTTTGGGTGGGTGCGCTGACCGTGGCGAGGTAGTAGAAAATGGGGGTAGGAGCACGTCGGCTAAGCCACTCACCATCACATTCGGACATAACAAGATCAATAATCCCTCAGAAAAAGCAGTATGTACTCAGTCTGAGCATCCCATCCTACTATAAACCAGTGTAGCCATCGTTTGGAGTAAAAAAAATTGGGGAAAATTCCATAACCTCGGGAAATTTTAGCAACCCGGCATATGCCGGGCCCGGTCCTTTAGGGGTTAATTACACATACTTCTCTTCCGTGCGTTTTTCGTACCCC
>JAWZYT010001970.1:317500-357500 GCA_034508575.1 Petrolisthes manimaculis
CATACATACTATACATTCTTCACGCGTTTACACATACACACACACACACACACACTTGCTTATGGTTACACACATCTTCACACACACACACACGCACTCACTTACTTTTACACACAACGTCACAGACACATACACTCACACACTTACTCTTACACACAACTTCACACACACACATACATTTTTACACAACTTCACACACACACACACACACACACACACATATATATATATATATATATATATATATATATATATATATATATATATATATATATATATATATATATATATATATATATATATATATATATATATATATATATATATCACCTTTTTTCTTTACCATTACAGCTATGGAGTGTTTTCAGAGTAGCCACAGATCAATTGCTGGACTCACCATCTTCCTACCGTGGATATTTGGACTGATTCTAATGGGAGGAGTATTTAAGCTTTTTCTCAACTGGTTCTGGTCGCTCTTCTCTTTTTCATTGGCTCTTCTCATCTTCATCCCTCTACTCTGGTGGGTTTAATTAAAGGGGGTGGAAGTAGGTCTATAATATACACAGTGTTGGTGAATTGGGAGTTCTTTGATTCTTCCAACCTATAATATAGGCCACGAAACACATGCATCCCTTCCTATAATAGTCCCACTGAGGGCATTCTGTTTTCTGGTATAGTATAGTGAGGAGGAATCAGTAGCCTTCCAAATTACCAACAAGAGAATGTCCCCTTATAAGGAGTTAGGCCCGTAGTTTTAAAAAATTTGAGGGCCCTTACTGGAGCTCTATGAATTCTCCAAACTACTCCAGGCAACAGATTCCCTATTAGAAACACTGAAGCGTTCTGTGGCCTGGATTATTTGGAGGGTTCATAGACCTCCAGTAAGGGACCTCAATTTTTTTAAAACTACGGATCTTAGTACCGTGTTAGTGGTTAAGGACCCTGTGATCGTGTATGAAACTTGGTGGCTTCTGATTCAGGCTCCTTCAGTATGGATAGTGTTTCGTGGCAATGTTTGAAGGACTCGCTAACCTCCTATTTTCTGACTACGACACAAGGTCCCTTAATGTGAAACAAATGCAAGATGCCTTCAAACTCTCTCAAGCAACATGTAGGACACCATTATATTTGTCCTCATCTGGTCTTGTTTCCTGACATATAAAAATACAACACTCTGGTGGAAATCAGTAGTAACCTCTAATTTAAGAACAAAACAAGAAAGAATTTGAAGATAAAATATAAATGTCATACAGATTAACAAACAAGAAAATAAATCTCCCTTTAATATAATTATGTAGAACTTGCTGAAGTGAAATTAATATCCAACACGAATAGAGGAAAATTATATCGAGGTTAATAATATTATTCATTGTGTATGTTAAGGGGTGTGGGAGTAGGGGACAGGCTTGGGGGGGATGGGGGGGATGTGGGAATAGAGGGACAGGCTTAGGGGGGTAGAGAGAGAGAGAGGGAATGAGGAAAGAGGGGGGAGGAAGGAAGAGGGGAGGGAAGGAGAGAGGGAGGAGGAAGGGTTAAAAGGATGTCAGTAGAATATTACCACTATATATAGACTATAAAGACAATGGTGTTGGTGGTGTTGGTGAGAACTTACACCCGTAGTTTTAAAACATTTGAGGGCCCTTACTGGAGCTTTATGAATTCTCCAAACTACTCCAGGCAACAGACTCCCTATATGGAACACTGAAGCGTTTTGTGGCCTGGATTATTTGGAGGGTTCATAGAGCTCCAGTAAGGGCTCTCAAATGTTTTAAAACTATGGGTGTTATTATGTATATACTTTATGATGGAGGTATTGACTAGTAATGTGGTCCCATGTCTATACTCTGTTCAAAACTTGTGTTCCATTTTCCTCTATCTATCTGTCTCTATTTCTATCTATATCTATTTCTATCTATATCTTTCTATCTATCTCTATCTGTCTCTATTTCTATCTATATTTTTATATCTATATCTATTTCTATCTATATCTATTTCTATCTATATCTTTCTATCTATCTCTATCTGTCTCTATTTCTATCTATCTCTATCTGTCTCTATTTCTATCTATATATTTATATCTATATCCATTTCTATCTATATCTTTCTATCTATCTCTATCTGTCTCTATTTCTATCTATATCTTTATATCTATATCTTTCTATCTATCTCTATCTGTCTCTATTTCTATCTATATCTTTATATCTATATCTATTTCTATCTATATCTTTCTATCTATCTCTATCTGTCTCTATTTCTATCTATATCTTTATATCTATATCTTTCTATCTATCTCTATCTGTCTCTATTTCTATCTATATCTTTATATCTATATCTATTTCTATCTATATCTTTCTATCTATCTTTCTATCTGTCTCTATTTCTATCTATCTCTTATCTGTCTATCTATCTATCTACATAATCATAAGAGGCCAGCGGAACACAAGTTTTTTTTTATAGTAATTAATGTCCCCAGACTATCAATAATGTCCTCTGAATATTAATAATGTCATATTTTAGGTTCATTGACGAGTCACCACGTTGGTTAATAGTAATAATATTCCCTGACTACTGTAATACTAGTGTTCCATAACTATTAATAATGTCTTCTAACTAACTATTAATAATGTCTTCTAACTAACTATTAATAATGTGTTGTTTTAGGTTCATTGATGAGTCACCACGTTGGTTAATAGTGAGGGGTCACCATGATCGGGCCCTTCAAGTGTTACAGAAAGCAGCTCGTTGGAACAATACTTCCCTGCCACCAGAACACCACATGAGGAAACTTATGACTCACATTACAAAAGAGGTAAAGTATTATTGTATATATATATATATATATATATATATATATATATATATATATATATATATATATATATATATATATATATATATATATATATATATATATATATATATATAATACAAAAGAGGTAAAGTATTATGTATATATATATATAACCTTTATTGTTGACTTTAGGATATACAAATAACTGCAATAGTTCATATTACAATAAATCTGTAGTATAAGTAAACAAATCTTCATAAATATATCAGACTCGGGCATTTTGAAAAATCTATCGGAATCTTTACATACAGGTACTGTTCATATATAAAATTAAATACCAGATAAATAGTTCGTGTACCCTAATACAAAATTATGTAGCCCTGTATTTTACAGTTCTTCTCCTAATGTGTGAAACTTTAACTAAAGATTTTTTTTGTTTGTTTTAGTCGTACAAGATGAGTGGAGATGAGAGTATTGCTACTCAAATTAAACATTTCTTCGTTCATTTCTCCATGTTATTCAGGTGTGGAGGCATTTCACATTATTTTGTACTAGATAATTTTTTTCGAGAATCATAAATATACTGGAATAATAATAATAAATCCCTTTTAACAATATCATAAATATACTGGAATAATAATAATAATTCCCTTTTAACAATATCATAAATATACTGGAATAATAATAATAAATCCCTTTTAACAATATCATAAATATACTGGAATAATAATAATAAATCCCTTTTAACAATATCATAAATATACTGGAATAATAATAATAAATCCCTTTTAACAATATCATAAATATACTGGAATAATAATAATAATTCCCTTTTAACAATATCATAAATATACTGGAATAATAATAATAAATCCCTTTTAACAATATCATAAATATACTGGAATAATAATAATAAATCCCTTTTAACAATATCATAAATATACTGGAATAATAATAATAAATCCCTTTTAACAATATCATAAATATACTGGAATAATAATAATAAATCCCTTTTAACAATATCATAAATATACTGGAATAATAATATTAATAGATCCCTTTTAACAATATTACATCTCTCTCTATTTACCAGGACGAGAAAGATGCTACAGTTAACTTTGTGTTCCAACGTGGGGTTGTTGTTGACTGCTCTGGGTTACCAAAGTATTTCTCTGAGCAGTGCCATCTACAGCTCTGATCCCTATATTTACTCTACACTGGCGGGAGTCGTGGAGATCCCAGGGGCCACACTAACCATTCCATTTGTCAACACATTTGGTCGACGTCCTTCCAACATCGTCTGCATGAGTACCACAGGCATTTTCATTCTAGCCATCGCCTTTATTCCTAAAAGTAAGGATCGATGAGTTGACGAAGGGTGTATTGTTTTGGTGTTCTAGTTGACGAAGGGTGTATTGTTTTGGTGTTCTAGTTGACGAAGGGTGTATTGTTTTTGGTGTTCTAGTTGACGAAGGGTGTATTGTTTTGGTGTTCTAGTTGACGAAGGGTGTATTGTTTTGGTGTTCTAGTTGACGAAGGGGTTTTGTTTTGTTATCCTATTCTAAGCTATGACAATTCATAGAACATATATATGTTGTATTGGTTAGCTCTCACAAAAATTAGATTACAACCTGAAACAAAATAAGATGTGGAATGTATAACCTCAAATAGTCTATAAACACTGGAAATAACTCGTTTTTTTTATATTATATCATTACAACATAAGTTTAATTTCCTTCACACACACACACACACACACACACACACACACACACTTTTGTTTTCCAGATATGGGATGGTTGATAATGTCGTTGGCTTTGATCGGGAAAATGACGATATCTGCAGCCTACCAAATAACCTACCTCCATGTGTCTGAAGTATTCCCAACAGAAGTGCGGACCAGAGGAGCCGGATTGGGGGATATGATGACTAAAGTCGGCTCCATAACGGCTCCCTTCATCATTGACTCCCTGGTTTGTATACAGTATTAAATTTGAAGACTAGTGGTTGTGGGTTTGATGACCGATACCTGAATACCTATGTGACCTACCTACCTACCTACCTACTTACTGTGGAGGTGGACTGGGTAATTATGTGCTTTATATTTAGTTTATCAAAGACTTACCTATTTGGTTAATATATAATCTCGTTGGTTGGCTTGCAACAGAGGTTAATCGACCAGGGTTAACAATATATTATTCCCTGCAACCTTTCCCAGTCCCACACACAATAAATTTATTTCTGGGGTTCGTCCTGCTATATATGTATCGATTATAGAGCATGCAAATAATGGTGAACACAAAACAACCAATGGCAATTTTCTCTATTTATTAAAATAAATTCCAGGCCAACAATGAATAATCAAATTCAATAAAAAAATCACACACACACACACTTTCTTCACGCTTCAACAGCTAGCTATGTACTTACTCGTCTCGTCCCCGCTTCTCCACACGTGCTGCTATGCCACTCGCTCGCTCATACGCGTGGTAACACTCAGACACGTGGTGACGTAATATTACGTTACTTTAATATATATATGTCACAAGCTAGCACTTCACCCTCGCACACGTGATGACAGACGATAGTTACGTTACTTTAATATCAATTGGAGAAATCAAGCAACCCAGCTGGTAATTTCCAATGTCTCTTCACACTCGTTTCTACTGTCCTTTATACACACACACTCGTAATTTCCTTGGCCAGCCCTCTCCTCACCCTCAGTGACTCCTTACTAATTCTCGTCAAGCGAATGAATAGTGAGTTAAATAACAATAAGCCTTGTGAAAAAGTAATTAAACAAATTCGACGTTACGTTATAACTGTAGGAATCCCGGCAAGCAGGAGGGCTGGATACGAGGTGTTCCCTTCTGGAGTGTGATTTACCAACTGCCTCTATATCAAAATAGGTGTGGGTGGTTGGAAATTAATTACCTTTCTGACTCCTCCCCATTCTACCTGACCAATTTGTCTGTTCCTTTCTCTCCCTCTTCACGTGTTCGCCTGTGTAGGCCTGGTCCTGACTACGGTTACATGTTGTCACTCATACCTAGTTATACATGCAAATCACTTTTTCCCATAACTTGCAACTGCTTGCAAATGATTCTCTTCCACTTCACAATCAATTTCAATAAGTAATAGCTACCCCCATAGCATAAATATTAATGTAAAAATTGTAGCAATGCATTCAGACACGAAAGGAAGCAAGCGGAGGTAGGTGGCTATGTGACCTGACCTTACCTGACCCTTTCTTTAATTACCAGGTACCTGGCACACCTCAATGGGGAATTTTCTAAACTCGTGGTTGCCACCAGGTGGCATCACAATCGATGGTTCATCGCGCACACAAGCAAAATAAAATATTCCTTCAGTCATTCTATACACAAACAAAAATGCATCGAGCTTAAGGAGGAAGTTCTGTGTTGGTAAATCTGGAGCAACTGAATCCTCCAGACTATTCCAAGCAACAGAACACCATTATTTTTGCTCTTCTGGTCCTGTTTCCTGGCATACTTTGGAGGAATCAAGGCACTCCAATGTAACAAAAACGAATTACCCCCTTAAATGATACATATTTCTACACAATTCTTTCTAAGTAGTAAAACACAGGTAAAATAGTACTATTCGTAATCAAAAGGAGTTAAGTTGATTTTCTGGTGAAATTGGCATTCAGATTATTTTGTCCATCTCGGGATTACCAAACAGGTACACCATTGATTGGAAACAAAGTAAATGAAAATACAATAAACATAAAAAGAACATGCAGGTGATAGTTAAAACTCCGAATTACATAGATCAACTTCCTGGTTAATTGAAATACATATTTCAATTGAGAATAGGCAACTCGAATGTGCTGGCGAATTAGTCGAATCGTGGAGGGAATCAAAACAAAACAAACGTGTTTATCCGACTGGCGTTCGCTTTGGTTATTGTTACGTGGTTGGTTTGGTTCTTTTATTAGAACAATGGACTACGGTAGCAGGACGTTGCAACAGCTGAAGGAGGAGTGAGGACTGTCAGGGACTCAGGCAGACGCCAGACAGGCTCTCAGCTGATGTTTGTTTTGGTTCGAGTCTCACTCGGCTAATTTTGCCTTGTCGTTCACTGGGTGAAGGAGATACTAATATTTCCACAAAAATAACTCTATCTATATATTACCATGTTACTGGGTATGTTACGTCATAATATGTAGTACAGTCTTAATCATATTTATTTGTATTGTCCAAATAAATAGATTTTAGCCTAGGCATATGCCTTAGTTTAAATATCGATAGTAGAAGGTCGACAATCACGAAACAAAAATATCTAATTTAACCAACTTATCTCAAAATTATCCATACAGGTTATTAAAAAGTCGATGCAGGATTCCAAAAGTATCATAATGATCAAGGTTCTATGCATTTGTATGCTGATGGGATTTTAAAAAACAATATTTTAGCTCATGTCGCATGAATTGACTGCACAGCAGAGACATCTAGCGGATTAGTTCCAGAAATTCCCCATTTCACTTGGATTCACCACTCCTTCCTTCTAGAACATTCCACACACGTAGTATCCCTTTGTTAATATATATATAGCATTCTACTACTTACTTACGTTACGTTATGCTCACGAATCAATCGTGACACTTACTACTACTATTATTATTATTATTATTATTATTTTTATTATTATCATTATTATTATTATTATTATTATTATACCTACCTACCTACCTACCTACAGCGTGCCGTTTGGGAGCCAGCACCTGCAGTAGTGGTGGGTTGTAGCAGCTTCCTGGCTTGCATTGTTGTATACATGTTGCCAGAGACGAGAGGGGCTCCACTACACGACACAGTGGCTAGTTTGGAAGCTGGGTCACCGAATGTCAGGTGGGGGGGAGACGGGGGTGGAAGTCTACAAAATAAAAAAATATATATAAATACACACACACACACACATATATTCAATCATACACACAGTTACACACACTTAAGCACACACTGTCCACACACACACACATATTCACTCATACACACACATATATTCACTCATACACACTCATTCACTCATACACACACTTAAACACACACTGTCCACACACACACGCACACACACATATATATATTCACTCATACACACAGTTACACACACTGTCCACACACACACACACACATATATATATATATATATTCACTCATACACACAGTTACACACACACACATTCACTCATACACACATATATTCACTCATACACACACATACATACATTTAAGCACACACTGTACAGACACACACACACACATACACACATACATGTATTATTATTGCCGTTTTCCGTTTTTCACTCGATACGTTAACCATTCATTATTTTTCCCTCATTCATTATTTTGTATTTTGCATTTTGATTGATGAATTTCACGTCATGACAATATATACAAATAGGATTAATGTTTATAGTTTTTAAGTGTTGAATTCTCTCTATCTCTCTCTCTCTCTCTCTCTCTCTCTCTCTCAGGAAAGAGTTGTCAGAGGTGGAGATGGAGTGGGAACCAGAAGCAACTATAGCCCTTACTGCCTAAGAGGAGTCTTCACATACACACACATATACTTACTCATACACACACATATACTCACTCATACACACACATATACTCACTCATACACACACTCATACACACACATATACACACTCATACACACACATATACTCACTCATACACACACATATACTCACTCATACACACACATATACACACTCATACACACACATATACACCCTCATACACACACATATACTCACTCATACACACACATATACACACTCATACACACACATATACTCACTCATACACACACATATACTCACTCATACACACACATATACACCCTCATACACACACATACACACACTCATACACACATACTCACTCATACACACACATATACTCACTCATACACACACATATACTCACTCATACACACACATATACTCACTCATACACACACATATACACACTCATACACACACATATACACACTCATACACACACATATACTCACTCATACACACACTCATACACACACACACACGTAAATTAATAAATATAATGGTGGCCTGTTGTCTGGAATAGTTTGGAGGAATCATTTGCTTCACAATTTGCCACCAACACTGTAATCTTTAATTAAATAGATTTGGAAAACATATTTGAATTTCTTTTAATATAATCCACAAATATGCAGGAAATTTAATAAATGTGTGTGTTTATTATTATTTTTTTTTTATTGTATCCTAAGATTTACAATTCGATATGGGATAATATATATACATATATCTATATACATAAAGCCGAAATTCTGTCTGTCTGTGTGTCCGCGATGCACGCCCTCATCCTTTAACCTTGAGTGAAAATATTTACATGAGTTTGATTGCTGAAACCTGGGGAGTGTTTTCGACCTATAAAAAAAAAAAATCAATGATCAATGGGGGGTTGGGGAGGGTTCGAACCCCTGGATTAGTGAGCCATGGTCATGTCGCCTCTACAAACTTTCTCTCCCATGTGCATTCTATCTCTCTCTCTCCCCCACACGTTCTCTCTCTCTCTCTCTCTCTCTCTCTCTCTCTCTTTAATTTCAGAGAGAGAGGATGTGTTTTCAGAGAGAGGTAATATTGGATTTGGTTAAATTTGTGTATGAGAGAGAGAGATAGAGAGTGTGTGTGTGTGTGTGTGTGAGAAAGAGTGAAACATAGATATAGTGTGTGTGAGAGACAGAGATAGATAGATAGATAGATAGTGAGAGAGAGACTGTGTGTGAGAGAGATGGATAGATAGAGAGAGAGAGAGAGAGAGAGAGAGAGAGAGAGAGAGAGAGAGAGAGAGAGAGAGAGACTGTGTGTGTGAGAGATAGAATATATATGCGGGAATAGGAGATAGGCTTGGGGTGGGTGGGTTTGGGGGGTGCTGGAATAGGGGACAGACTGAGGGGGGTAAAAAGCCTGTCCTCTACCGCCACACACCCCAAGCATGCCCCATATTCCCGCACCCCTCTGTTACGACCCTCTCCTCTACACCACTCGACTTCCAAACTACCTTCAATTACCACTACCAATCTTGGCCAAAAACATCCGAACTCACTAAGACACACAGTCAGTATCAAGGCCCCACTCCCCCTGTACGAGTCCTCTTCCTCCATCCACCTCCTCTCAGCCTACACACTCGTTAACTTCACCATTCATTACGAGTGCCTGTCAGTACTCCGTCTGCATTCACACACGTATCGTTTATTATAATTATATGTTCTGTTATTTTCTCTTATGTCTCACCAGTTATTCTTGTATAGGTTAGGTTTATAGTTATAAGATCTCTAGTTGTTTGTCATTTATTGTCTTTATTTACATCATATTATCTAAAATGTTTCAAGTTCTTTATTAATTCAACTTATTGTTATAGCCGTAGGACTAGAGCCTGGAATTTAATTATTACTTTTAACTGTTTAAGAATTTTCAACGTCCTGATTGTAACAAAAGAGATCATTCTCCATCCTCAGAAGGGTTGTATTTATGGCTGTCTGTTGGTTAAGGGGGCGGGGCTAGTATAGGTCAGGTTAGCTGATTCTGGTGTGGGAAGATAGAAGGATATATAGATGATGAGTATGTATGTGTGTATGTTCGTGTTTGTATGTATGTATGTATGTGTGTATGTTTCGCTAATGGTATGTATATGGTACAGTACAATGGCAGGGTGGAATAGGGAAGATAGGGAAAGGAAAATGAAGCACACAGGGGAAGCTGGAATGGGACACACGTGGGTGAGAGAACGGAGGTAAGTAGGGGTAAGTGGAAAGGCAAGTGAGATGGGGGAAGTTACGTTAAGAGTGGTGGAGGGGGAAGAAGAACACTGCATGGGGACATAGAACATAGAAAATAAATCACAGGGAGGGAATAGTGTACATTGTTTGCGTAAAAATACCTCGTGTACTGATAGCAAAGTCGTGGGTGGCGTAGAGGCGTGGAGTAGTGGCGTATCGCTGGCGACGTCGTGGGTAGCGTAGAGGCGTGAAGTGGAGAGTGGAGCGGTGGAGTGCATGATGTGGAGCTGGAGAGTGGTCCACGTGGGATGAAGAGTGGAGTGGTAGAGTTGCGTAGCTTGGAGGTTGATCCAGAGGCAAAGTTTTTTTTTTCTATACCTCAACCTGGGGCTGTAGGCTATCAGTCGCCCGTGACTCTTGCGAGGCCCCGAGATTACTGGGTGTCGCACCAGATTAGACAGTGGAGCTTGTTGGTAATGTTGGTACCATAGCCTCTCTTCTGCCCCACTAGATGACGACACCTTATTTATACACGTCACTATCAGGGGAGAGCAGCAGCTACACCGTCACTCGCAGCATCTTGGAATATGTTGTGAGTTGACGACGATGTAGGGGATATTTTTTTATGTGACTTTCTGAAATATTCCAGACGTTTTCTTGTGAACTTGAACCAGCGCCCTTGCCATTCACAATCAGTCATTTTATCCACTCAGCCACTTCCTCCTCATTATCCACTCAGCCACTGCCTCCCCTCTATTGAATCCAGGACACCATAGTAAGGTCGGCTTGGGTCAGAGTTGTAGAGAACAAACACCTTAATAATTGTAGATGGGGAGTCTTGCCTGTTGTGGCTGCGTAGGGTGAGAAAGGTAGCTGCTGCAAGAGGTGGCGTGGGACACACAAGGTGCTTGGTGTCTCATACATTATTATTATTATTATTATTATTATTATTATTTCACTCAGCGGCCATTTTATGTAAGCAGTGTAGCCAAATCAGCTAATTGTAATCTGTATGATAATAATATACATACATACATGCAGACATATTTTTACCCCCCTAACTGGAACCGCCTTGACATGGTGGGGGGGGGGGGGCTTGTGTGTCTCTGAGACCTGGCGATCTAGAGAGAGGGAAGAGAGGACTTTCCACGCCAGTGAGAGACCAGACTAAATGGTTCCCATGCTTTACCCCGTAGGGGGTATTGCCTATAGTAATGTAGGCAATACTTTAAGGGTTTTGGCGCCCCTTCGGCCCCAGGCACTAGCTTTCAGTTCTTCAACTATCCCTTGTTTCTTTTTATTTCCTTCTTGCCTGCTGTCACACCTCTCTATTACCTTTTTCTGGCTCTATAGGACCTCAATGTTGCTGCACCTAATATCCATCAATCAATCAATCCTCTACTTTACCACGGTTATTTCCCATTAGTTTGCCTAGGTTAGGTCCCGGTAGTTTGCCTAGGTTAGGTCCCGGTAGTTTGTCCAGGTTAGGTCCTGGTAGTCTGCTGTGGTCTTGGTTAGGTTAAGTAAGGTCCGGCTAATTTCAAAATGCCCCCTTTGAATATGCCCTATACATTATTTGCAGAGGAATTGCCATTAAAAAAATAGTCTTAGAATGGTCTAAATAAGAGGGTAATGAAGGTAGAAAAACACGATAACGGCAGTTCATTCAATAATTACCGGTAAGTGTATGTATGTATGTATATAAAAGAAAATTGTTTCTGCAAGTTACCCACAAAAAAACATAAAATGACTACATTTTCTATATTTTAAAAAGTATACATGGTAGACAAAAACAAATATTATCATTATTACTATCATTATTATAATTATGCCTACGAGATCCCCTTGGTTTGGTACACCTTTTGTTTGACATCTTATTTGTCCAAGTGGGTTGTCTGGTTACGGAGGAAAGGGTGATTATAATTTGTTATAAACCGTGTGTAATATTGATATTGTTTTTTTACAGAATTGGCGAATATAATTTGTTATAAACCGTGTGTAATATTGATATTGTTTTTTTACAGTATTGGCGAATATAAAATTGTGTTAAACCTCCGTGTATAATATGATATTGTTTTGTTGTTACAGTTGATTGGTTTGTTGGAGCAGAAGAGTATAAAAGACTCTATGAACATTTATATATAGATTATTTTATGGCGTATCAACCCTTTGATGTGTGAAACTGCAGGACATACAGTCGAGGTCAATAATAATCCTCCACATATGGGTATCTCATGGGTATCTCATCAAATTTACTGTCTAATATTTTCACGTTCACATATGATGTTATTGTTTTAAGTAGTGTGTAGCTGTTTGTATTAAATTAAAAGATGGTAGTTAATCTATTTATTGGCAAGTTTATCATCTAAGGAATCGAGGGAAGCTGTCAAAATCTTACGTGAGTTACCCCTATATGGATGATTATATTTGACCGCGACTCTTTTTCTTTATTCAAGCAACATTTATAATATTCCCGCGGCATTTTAAATAACAATAATAACAATAACAATACATAATAATTCTAATTTATCCTTACTTGGTTATTAATGCATTTAATGGTATAAATAAATTATAATTAGTGAGATATGAAGTGAAATATAAGGTCAGCGTCAAGTGCCGCTAATCACGCTACATTTAAAATACTAATACTACTAATAATATATAATAATAATTCTAGTTTATCCTTACATGCATACATACATATACGAGGCTTTCATCTCCTTGCTGGAGATAGTAGCCCCTCACGTCGCACACCCTCCCAAACAAAATGCCCACACATAGAACTCCCACCCCCCCCTACACACACACACATAGAACTCCCCCCCCCCCCTACACACACACACACACATACACTCCACATCTCAACTCCCTGATCCTTGTTGGAGGAGGGAGCAACTCCCACTGCACAACCGCATCACCTTGTGGGACTACAATGGGTACAGCTATGTTTGCATCTATAACAAGGCCCAACAGCTAAAGCTGGTTTAGCCCTGCCACTTTACAACAGGGCAAACTCCCCCTCCAACATTCAGCCGGTCCATGGGCCACACTCAATGCAGGCTACTCCTCCAAGGACCGTGAAACTGCCTCCACTCTTCAAGCATTCACCGGTCCAACCTCCTCCACTCGTTTCTGTCATGCGCAATCACTCTACCACAGGGGTTCTCAACCTGGGGTACGCGTACCCCCAGGGGTACATTGGAAGAAATTCGGGGGTACGTGACAGGTTTCTGAAAGTAATCTGGTTGTAATTACAAAATTGTTTTTAGAAAGTGGTCTACATTAGTCATGTTTACCACAAGACCCACAACACATAGTGTAGTAGTGATGTGAATGAGGTCAGTGATCTCATCAATAAGCACTTGGTTTCTCTCAGTCAAGAGTTAGAAAATTATTTTCCTGATATCACAGACTTAGATTGCAAGCTCATTCGAAATCCATTAAAAGTGGACCCTACATCCCTTCCAGATGAATTGCAAGAAGAATTCATCGACTTTGTCAATGACTCAACTGCAAAAGATTCTTTTGATAGTTTGTCATTGGCCAGATTCTGGTCAACAATGGCATGTTCTTATCCAACCTTAGCAAAGAATTGTGTACGGAACCTCCTGATGTTTCCATCCACATATCGCTGTGAGCAGGGATTCTCAGCATTGTGCTTGATTAAAAACAAGTTACGTTCACGTCTTGCAGTCAAAGACGACATAAGAGTGGCTCTTTCAAAAACTGTGCCAAGGATTGACTTGTTGGTAGCAAATAAACAGGCCCAACCATCTCACTGAATTTTCTATGCTTGCATTTTAATGAAGTAACATGTGTCTGTGTAACAATTTAAGCTTAATAAACTAAGCCAATTAACCATGCATTTATTTTCATCCTTACTGATGCTGCGTTGTGGGTAAGGGGTACGTGACTAATACTGAAAGACTTCATGGGGTACATATGATTAAAAAGGTTGAGAACCCCTGCTCTACCAGGATCAACACACTCTACCACTCAGAGCTCCTTTTACAGTATCCATCCATCTCCTCTGTGGCCTTCCTCTTCTCCTTCCACCTTCCACATTTAAGCCCCCTATCCTCTTTACCATTCTATTCTCCTCCATTCTCTCCACATGTCCATACCATCTTAACAAACTCTTCTCTGCACGGCCTTCTAACTCTATCACGACACCTGTCCTTCTCCTCACTTCCTTATTCCTGACTGTCAATTCGAGTCACACCACACATGCTTCTCAGACATCTCATCTCTACGACATTCAACCTTCTTTTCTCACATTCTCCCACTGTTAACCCTTCATACAAGTTCCTCTTTATATCCATTCTAATAATAAGTGACTTATAAATTACAGCCAAACATCGTATTCCTTCCTCTTAGCACCTTTCCTTCCTCGTTATCTCTACTGTAGATTTCACCTCTGTCTCTATTTTGCTATTCACCGTCACCTTTGACCCCAAATACTTAAAGTACATCACCTCCTCCAATATTTCATAATAATAATAATAATAAATATAAAACATTAATAGATAAATAAAAAGCAACTCCTGGCAACTCAAGAGGGTCAGAGACACGTGATCACTGAGCATCACTCAGGCACAATGACAAGCTGACTCAGCCTTCAGACTTCAGTGTCAACCTAAAGGTGGTGGAGGTAGGAGGCTACACACACGCTCTCTCTGATGGCAGGTAAGAATGTGTGTGTGTGTGTGTGTGTGTGTTACAAGGTCATTATTAGAGAGAGAGAGAGAGAGAGAGAGAGAGACCTAGCAAACGAGAGATCCATGCAGGGTTCGATTCCCAAGTCAATGTTTAATATAATAATAATAATAATTTTATAGGACCATTCCCTCCACCCCCATGTCCCTGTTCACCTATAGCAGTAATTTGGTACCTATAGCAGTAAAATATATACTAACTATATAACTAAACATTCTCTCTCTCTCTCTTTCTTTCTCTCTCTGTGGACAGAAGAGATATATAGATAAATAGATCGATAAATAGATGGGTAGATATATAGGTAGATGGATGGATAGATAGATAAAAGGATGGGTGAAGGATAGGAGGAAAAATATACGCTGATAAACCCGTGGATAGACACATGGATAGATTATTGGATGGATAGATAAATAGATAGACAGATAGATAAATAGGTAAATAGATAAATAGGTAAATAACTAAAAAATTCTCTCTGTCTATTCTTTTTTCAGAGAGAGAGAGAGAGAGAGAGAGAGAGAGAGAGAGAGAGAGAGAGATGTTTAGTTATTTACATTCGTCCATCTATCTATCCGTCCATCTATCTATCTATTTATTCATCCATTTATCTATCCACAAGTTTATCGGCGTATATCCTTCCTATTCTTCTATCTATTTATCTATTCTTCCATTTACCTATCCGTATATTTATCTATATATCTCTTCTATCCACAGGTTTATCATCGTTTATCCTTCTTCCTATCCTTCTATCCTTCTCCTATCCTTCCATCCTTGCCAAACCACAACAAGAGAGATGGATAGGAAAGGATTACACAACTACCACACCTACCACTAATAATAATAATAATACACCTACCACTAATAATAATAATAATAATAACACACCTACCACTAATAATAATAATAACACACCTACCACTAATAATAATAATAATAATAATAACACACCTACCACTAATAATAATAATAATAACACGCCTACCACTAATAATAATAATAATAACACACCTACCACTAATACTACTACTACTACTAATAATAATAACACACCTACCACTAATACTACTACTACTACTAATAATAATAATAACACACCTACCACTAATAATAATAATAATAATAATAACACACCTACCACTAATAATAATAATAATAATAATAACACACCTACCACTACTACTACTACTACTAATAATAATAATAACACACCTACCACTAATACTACTACTACTACTAATAATAATAATAACACACCTACCACTAATACTACTACTACTACTAATAATAATAACACACCTACCACTAATAATAATAATAACACACCTACCACTAATAATAATAATAATAACACACCTACCACTAATAATAATAATAATAACACACCTACCACTACTACTACTACTAATAATAATAACACACCTACCACTACTACTACTAATAATAATAATAACACACCTACCACTAATACTACTACTAATAATAATAACACACCTACCACTACTACTACTACTAATAATAATAATAATAACACACCTACCACTAATACTAATACTACTAATAATAATAATAACACACCTACCACTAATACTACTACTACTACTACTAATAATAACACACCTACCACTAATACTACTACTACTAATAATAATAATAATAACACACCTACCACTAATACTACTACTACTAATAATAATAATAACACACCTACCACTAATACTACTACTAATAATAATAATAACACACCTACCATACCCACCACAACTACTACTGAGGAAACACCTACCACAACTACCACACCTGCTGCTGAGAATACAACTACCACAACTACCAGCTCATGTCATAAGCCTGGTATCACTTATCCAATTGGTAAGTATCTATCTATCTATCTATTTTATCTATCTATCTTATCTATATTATCTATATTATCTATCTATCTTATCTATATTATCTATCTATCTTATCTATCTTATCTATCTATCTATTTTATCTATCTATTTTATCTATCTATTTTATCTATCTATCTTTCTATCTATTTTATCTATCTATCTTATCTATCTATCTTATCTATTTTATCTATCTATCTATTTTATCTATCTATCTTATCTATCTATCTATCTTATCTATCTATTATATCTATCTATATTATCTATTTTATCTATCTATCTATTTTATCTATATCTTATCTATCTATTTTATCTTATCTATCTATCTATTTTATCTATCTATTTTATCTATCTATCTTATCTATCTTATATATCTATCTATCTATCTCTATCTATCTATTTATCTATCTATCTATGTGTGTGTATGTGTGTGTGTGTGTTATGGTTGGCTTGTATCGTGTGTGTGTGCGTGTGTGTGTATGTGTTATGGTCGGCTTGTATCGTGTGTGTGTGTGTGTGTGTGTGTCTGTGTGTTATGGTTGGCTTGTATCGTGTGTGTGTGTGTGTGTGTGTGTGTTATGGCTGGCTTGTATCGTGTGTGTGTGTGTGTGTGTGTGTGTGTGTGTGTTATGGTTGGCTTGTATCGTGTGTGTGTGTGTGTGTGTTATGGTTGGCTTGTATCGTGTGTGTGTGTGTGTGTGTGTGTGTGAAGGTCATAATATTATACTAAATCTCTCCCTAACCTTCCCACTCTCACTTTTTCTCACACATATATATTCTCTTATTGTTACAGAGAAAAAAATATTAACACCCGTAGTTTTAAAACATTTGAGTGCCCTTACTGGAGCTCTATGAACCCTCCAAATAATCCAGGCCACAAAACGCTTCAGTGTTTCGAATAGGGAATCTGTTGCCTGGAGTAGTTTGGAGAATTCATAGAGCTCCAGTAAGGGCCATCAATTTTTTTAAAACTACGGGTGATAAGCCCTCACAACCCCATCTCTCTCCACTCACTCACACCCACTCCACTCTCCCAACTTGTATTGACACCCGTAGTTTTAAAAGAATTGAGGGCCCTTACTGGAGCTCTATGAACCCTCCAAACTACTCCAGGCAACAGATTCCCTATTCGAAACACTGAAGCGTTTTGTGGCCTGGATTATTTGGAGGGTTCATAGAGCTCCAGTAAGGGCCCTCAAATGTTTTAAAACTACGGGTGTGAGTCTATAGTGAGAGGAGATTGAAAATATTATCACTCTCATTGCCTCTTATTAATTATCTCTCTCTCTCTCCCAACAGGTATAGAGTATGGAGAGTTAAGTGAGAGTGTTGGGAGAGGAGCAGTAAAATTAATCGATATAAGACAACCTTGGGAATTAATTCAGACGGGAAAATTACCAGGAAGTTATAATATACCAAGTAAGTATTATTATTATTTTTATTATTATTATTATTATTATTATTATTATTAGTAGTAGTAGTAGTAGTTGTTGTTGTAGTATTAATACTTTTATTATTATTATTATTATTACCTTAGAGTTATAATATATCAAGTGAATATTAATATTATTATTGCGTACACACACACACACACACACACACACAATAATAATAATACCAGTCATCAATCATACATACACAAAGTTTCAGTGTCTGTTTGTACTATTATTATTATTATTATTATTAGTAGTAGTAGTAGTAGTAGTAGTAGTAGTAGTAGTAGTAGTAGTAGTAGTAGTAGTAGTAGTAGTACCAGTAGAACGATTATAATTATGGTTATTATTATTAAGGCTACAATTATTATTAATATAACAACATTATATTTATTATTATTAAGACTACGATTATTATTATCCCAGTCAAGTTATTAATATCATTATTGCAATTTTTATCATTATTATTATTATTACAGCCGATATTATTATTATTAGTATTATTGGTATTATTGGTATTCTTGTTATTATTATTCTTACAGTCGATATTAATATTATTATTGTTGTTATTATTATTATTATTATTATTATCATTATTATTATTATTATTATCATTACAGTCGATATTAAAATTATTATTATTATTATTATTATTATTATTATTACAGTGAACCAGTTAGTACACGCCCTAAGCCTTAGTGAGCACCAATTCCTCCACCAATACAACTTTCCGAAGCCCCGACCCAGGGATTCGAACGTGGTGTTGACGTGTCGGTCCGGGAGGCGTGTTCGAGTCGCTTGGAACCAACTTGAACCATTAGGGTATTGTAATGTGAGGTGAGTGTGTGTGTGTTTTTGTTTTGTCATTAATATTATAATTTTTGTTATTACTTTATTTTTATTATTATTATTATTATTTTTATTATTTTTATTTTTATTCTTATTCTTATTCTTATTATTTTTATTTTTAATATTTTTATTATTTTTATTATTTTTATTTCCAGGTTGT
This sequence comes from Petrolisthes manimaculis, assembly GCA_034508575.1. Classification (NCBI taxonomy): domain Eukaryota; kingdom Metazoa; phylum Arthropoda; class Malacostraca; order Decapoda; family Porcellanidae; genus Petrolisthes; species Petrolisthes manimaculis. Next base: position 337,118 of record JAWZYT010001970.1, read on the forward strand.
ACTTCGGTTCTTACCTGGACTGGAAAGCTAATGGTGGACCCCTGCTGGAACCTGATTCCTCCCAAACACTCCAATAATAATAATAATAATAAAGTATTGCATTGTAGTGAATTTCATGTCTTAACCCCTAAAGACCGGTTGACGTGATAGACCGTCTTACGTAAGGAACCGGGTAACAGCACCTACCGTCACAGCGATTTAGCGCTATTTCGCGCCCTGTACGGCTAGTTTTTCTTGTCGTTGGGGGAGAAAATACACTCACAATATCGATCCGCTACCGACTCAGTCGATTCTGGGACCCCACGATGGCTGGGCGATTTTTAAGTAATTGCCCTTGTCCGAATTTGTGCTCTAACGATCGTAAGACAATACCGTAGTGAATATATGTACGTGAGTGACACAATGATATTCCTACAAGGTTACAAATTATTATTTAGTGTATAGATCATGACACACGATATATAATGGGGTAGTAATAAGAAAATAACACCACAAAACACACCCATACAGGTACAATTGATAGTAAATATACGGGTTTCCTACGGTACAAGTCGGTATGTTTATCATTTTAAAGTGACAGTTACACGATGATATATTCCTACAAGTGTTCATACTATTTTTAGTGTTGAAATCATGACATACGATACATAATAGTAGTAATACGAGTGAGTTGACAAGGGAGTTACGTGGGAAACTGGACACTCTGCAGATTCGCTCGCAAACATGATCTACTTAAACTCGCCCTATCTCCACAACTATTCATCGTACAGCCCTCCCGATGGTACCATTGGAAAGAGGAAGAGTTGAAGGTAAGGATGGAACAATTTTGAAGTCAGTACACTATATAGGTTAAGAGTGTGAGCGTTGTGATTATAGGGCAAATCGAGGAATTTTGACGCTAGCGGCAGGGTAGAAATGTGGAGGCAGGGACCACCCCTCCCGGTCTGCAGGGGTTAATAGAGTGCACTAAACTCTTCTGAGAGATCCACACTCTATTATTAATACAAACACAACGACAAGGAATGAAGTTACAGCACACTCACACATGGTAGTATAGGCACACACACAAATAGGAAGGGAAGCACTATACTCTGTTCAAAACTTGTGTTCCATTTTCCTCTATCTATCTGTCTCTATTTCTATCTATATCTTTATATATATATCCATTTCTATCTATATTTTTCTATCTATCTCTATCTGTCTCTATTTCTATCTATCTCTTATCTGCCTATCTATTTATCTATCTATTTCAGCATAAGAGGCCAGCGGAACACAAATTTTGAACAGACTATAGTAGCGACAGTGAGCACCAACACTTGTGGTATAGGCGCGGCAGGAACAACTAAGGGCAGGTGTGAACTGGTAGAGGCCGGGAGAGTGACTGACTGGGAGATGAAGAAGATTTTGGGCTTGCTGCCTATCGACTCATGGTGGTGGTCATTAATTAAGGTCTTCCCTGTTACATCAATACATCTTCCCCTAGGCTACAAGGTTACTATCCTTGCTCTTACAGCCTCTGGCTAGCACAGTGGTAAAGTCTGTGGCTGCAATTCTGTGGCCCAGCGTTCGATCCTTGCTCGGGACACTGTTAAAAATACCACTGATGCCAGAGGTTACCACCCCTGTGAGCAGGGGGTGGGGGGTTTGAGTCAGCTGGCTGAGGTCTTCCTGCTTAGTCAGCCATAGCCGAAAGCTGACTCGGGTCTCAGGTGGGTGGAGAGGTCGCTGGGCCACGTATTACAGGGATCATCCTTGTGATGCGTGCTATAATTGTGTTTCATACACACAGTGTGTGCTACACTCTGTCCCAGTGACTGCCACTCGCTGGCACCTTTAACACATCACATATCTCCAGTAGGCCTACCATATACACATCTTCACTACCCTATTCATATGTTCAGTATACTATACACTTCTTCACTACACACACATCTCCATTACTTTAATTATACACATCATCACAACACACCACATCTTCACTACCCTATACATATCTTCACTACATTATACACATCTTCACTACATTTTCACTGCAGATCACACATCTTCACAGCACACACACATCTTCACTTCACTATACACACCTTACTGTATATAATCTTATTTATATACTATACTTAAAGAGTGACACAAGGCCTTCCACAGTCTCATACAAGAAATCTTTATATAATTAATTTTATTTGCATTTGTACAGTTACCCACACATGAAGCTGGTAGGCCTATGGTTCGTTACTTGTGAGGTGGCTACAACGAAAGGAAATTTAAGTGAAAAAAAAATGTAGTTTGTCGACAGGCAGACAATAAAATATTATTACTATCTGCTTGTCAACATACTATAACTTTTGCTCACTTTCCTTCCTGTTGTAGGTATCTCGCAAGTAGCGAGGCATACCAGATTCACGTGTGGTCATCTGTACTTGTTGTTATTTCTCTGTAACGTTATAATACGGTCTGTGGGTTGGTGTGTATGCTATCACCTTCTATTTTACTATACTTTTTGCATAAAATAAACTATTCATTCATTAATCAATTCATTCTTTCATTCATACTCCTAGGAAAAGTTTGCGAGAAGAGGTAATGCTCTAGCTGGAAACAGCGATATTTAATTGGTTTAAGTACTTTTGACAATATACAGAATAAGATAATTTTATGTAGTTATCATATATGGAACAAATTCAAGTCTCTTTCTGGCTATGATTATAGGATATATGAGAAAATAAGACCATAATTATAATGGGAGTAAGGCGGCCGAGGCAATGTTTTGAGTCAATGGGGGGGTAGGGTAATAGGATCCGCCCCTTGCTTCACTTTGGGTGTACAGGACGAGCGGCTCATGCTGCCTCCTCTTAGATTATACCTCCATGGTTAAACCACAAGGCCTTGGGTTACACAACAACAACAGTAGAATACGGCGGCTATGATGATCAGTGTTAAAAGATCTATTTGACATACATTTGCAAACAACCGGTAGAAATTTCCTTTTTTACCTGAAAATTATAATTATTTATTCCTGATCACTGACGGTCTTTTTGATATTTTTTGGTCTGGTAGAACTTTCGCTGTTCATTCATGAACAATATATATGCAATGTCCCTATGTGGACTTCAATATTAATAACCTACAACAATATCCATGCATCTGGCAACACTGATGATGATAAACAATATAAGTCAATGTAGATACTGTGTATAATATTAACATTATTAATAGAAATATATCATAAGATGAGATATAAAAAATATGATGTTGATATTATAATAATTCATTCACAATTATATATGTAGATATATATTATATTTATTATATATATAGTTTTATGATAACATTATAACAATAAGAGCTCATTTGACAATCACAAAGCTTGACCATAATAAACAAAAGCCGCCAAGCACTCAAGCATCAGGTTCAACATCACTTGTACTTTGTAAGTTTGTATTTCAACACTTTAATTATCTTCTATATATACAAAGAGGTAGGAGGAGAGTTTGGAGGCATAATTAAGGGCAAAAATACACTTTGTATACATTGGAGTGTCTTGATTCCTCCAAAGTATTATGCCAGGAAACAGGACCTGGTGAACAAAATTAATGGTGGGGTGTTGCTTCGAATAGATGGATTAATATTAGGCGCCACAACAGTGAGGTCATATGGCGCCTTGTTGCTTGGAATAGTTTGGAGGAATCAGTGGTAATTCTACATAAGAGGTCCACCTGGATTGTTTCCACATTTTTATACATTTTCATGCATATTTTTACTTGTTCTATTGTTTGTTGACTATAATATGGTATTTATTAAAAGAATCACCCATTTGCAGCAGTGTTGCCATATCCAAATGGGTCCCAGTATTTTGCCCGTCATTTTTTGTACTTTATCACGATTATTTCCCGGTAGTTTGCCCAGGTTAGGTCCCAATAGTCTGATGTGATCTTTCAATAAATACCGAAAATAGTCATAGAATGGTCTAAATGAGTGGGTAATGAAGGTAGAAAAACCGTATGCAATAATGGCAATTCTTGTGGAGATAATTTTTTTTACCCTGACTTGACCTAACCTGACCAAGGCAGACTACAGGGACCTAACCTGGGCTGACTACAGGGACCTAACCTGGGCAGACTACAGGGACCTAACCTGAGCAGACTACCGGGACCAAACCTAGGCATACTACCGGAACTGTCCAATGTTTACATATTACATTGTCCCCTTGTGAAATATACTCAAATTGTAAATGTTTGCCACGTGGACCTCTTTTGCAGTTATACCGAGTCAGTTGCTCCAGATTTACCAACACTATATTTCCCCCCTATGGACCCTGTGATTATGTATGAGAAATGGAGGCTTCTGATTCCTCCTGAATGTTTTGAAACAAACACCGGTAAAGATACAGAAAACCCGGGTTCAGTAATAAATAAATTATTAGTATGTTTCACCACTAATTAGAACCATATTAAGACTATTTGCTTCAATGGTGTTTCTCTTGTTTTCACATCCCAATACAAACATGGGGGAGAGCCTAGGAAGCCGATGTTTTGGGTGGGGGAAAACACACATTTCACTGTGGTTCTGCCTATATAATTTACTTCCTTCCTTTATTTATGTTGCTTTTCGTTATATTCAACGTTATTTAAGACCATTGCAATATTGGGGGTGCGTAGGATGATGATGGTTTCAGGTGGGGAGAGTGGTTGGTTCTCTGGTGTTTAAGTTTGATATGTTTTCACTACAATAACACAATTATATTATTATTCTAGTTGCAAATGTTAAATTATTCATGGTAGTTGTGGCTGTTTTGGCTATATTTGCCCTATTATAGTTTGTATTGGTAATATTGTCAATTAACTTCCTACTCTTTTTATGGAAATTTCCAAATCCAGGATGTTATATTGTTGCCATCTAGTGTCTACTCCTGTCATTAATTCCTTGATATCTCTGTGTTGCCATCTTGTGGTTATTCTGTAAATTATAGACTGAAATGAAATGTGATTGAATGGAATTAATGGGGAGAGAATGGATTATATTAATGCTAGGTTTGTGTGAGCAGACCACAGATGAGATGATTGGTGCTGTGAAAGAATTCTTGGAGAAAATGTGTAATGCAAAATGTAGAAAGTGAATAGATATGCGTGGTATTTTTATTTTTTTTTCATTTTCCGATTTTTATTTTACAGGAAGCTGCCGATACAAAGGCCAACCCTGGAATAAACACCCGGGGTACCTGTAACAGCAAGAGCAAGAAAGCATTGGTAATGGAAGTGCAGTGTTACCACATCTATCTACATCTCGGAATATTTACCCGGTAACTAAATTATTTGTTACACCGGGTTTATCCCGTTTTTTTTTTTTGTTAGCCCAGGTTAGGTCCCAGTAATCTGTTGTGGTTTAGGTTAGGTCAGGTCAGGTTAGGTAACACTAGCTCTCAAAATAACCATTTCATTTGACATTTTATTAGAGATCTGGTAATTGTGGGATTTTATTCGATACTGATAGCCATCCACTTATTATGTGCATTACCAACTCCTCATTTTCATAGCCATTTGGGCAACAAATGTGTACTTGAACACGTTTTTTTATTCACTGGGTTATTTTATTAATATTCTATGTATTATGTTTGCTTATTATTTTTTAGGTTTGTTTGGGTAGGATTACGTTATGTTAGGTTAGGTTTTGTTCAGTAAGGATATGTAGGGGTCGGTAGGATTTGGCTATATTTATACGTATTTTCATAGTACAGTATAAAGATTGTTCAATAGTAAACAGGGTAAGCCTTAACTGAAGAAATACCAAAAAGACCATCAATGTTCAAAAGTATACAAGGATTATTGAGGCATAAAGGGAAATTCTAAAGTTGAAGTTCAGAAAATTTGTTAAGCAGACCTGGAAACAGTGCCCCTGCCCTCAGCCTGCGTTGTGTGTGACTCGCTCGTTTTTACAATTACATATTGCCATGCTGCCGCCTTCAATCTTAGGCTATTGTCACACTATGCGGTGATGCTGCAGAAAGGCAATAACACATACAAACAAATGAGAGGTGTCAAACCCTACAGCGTTGCCGCACCACCGCATATGGTAATATACACACAGTTTAATATACAGTATGTGGTCACACTGTCTGACCATGCCACACCGGCGCCCCTCTGGTACTACACCATTAAAGTTACTAATAGCCATACTTGTCGTGGATTTTTTTATTCACAGCATCCAAGACAAGCCAAGAAAATCTTTTGTATCCTTTTTTCCTTACTCCTATAATTATATAGTAATTTGTCTGTACCTATTTTAATACAAATTGTGCTTAACAGTGTGACATGGTACAGGATTTGCGGCTCCAAAGCTACGGCAAGGCCGCATAGTATGACAATGCGCGGCCTTACAACTGTTGAGGCACGATCAAACGTAAATTTACCAAATATTATATCTTTCTTTTCTGCAACACTTGTCACCATCACCAGCAACTCTGCATTGGTGAAGTTAGGGTGCCAAGGTTCATATTCCATTTGCTTCTATTTCATGTCACAAATATAGACTGTGATAGGTGAAGTAGTGTAGTTGTACTTTGAAAAGTGGCGGTACAAGTGTTTGTTTAGAAACAACCTCCTTTATTTGCATTGGCTGTCGTTTTTATTGCAGAGATATTCATTGGTTGCTCTCATATCGGCTAGCGAGCTGCCTGCCACCTACCGCTTCATTCATGAACCATTGGACTAGCACTTAGTCCTTCCTTACGACTGACCAAGGATCGTTTGAACATCAATGGAGGTGGTCAGTCCGACTCAGTCGTAGGGTGGGACTACACTACAATGGGACTAGCTCAGTTACGACCGATCACGAGACTAAGATACCTGTACAACCAGTTTTGAACATCCGGCCCCGGATGAGTTGCCCTAATGTGCCACCTCATCGCGTCTTTCCCTGTTTTACCAAGTTAGTTGCTAGAGCCCATGACTTTGCAATCTCTCCTCCCCAAAGCCCCCTTAACGGGAACCGCCTTGCCGAGGTGGGGGGGCTTGTGTGTCTCTGAGACCTGGCGAGCTAGACTAGAGGGGGCTCCGGCCCCTGCTCTGCCCCGATATCGGGGAGAGAGGGCTTCCCATGCTAGGAAGGTCGCCAGTGAGAGACCAGACTAAATAGTTCCCATCTTTCAGTTCTTCAACTATCCTTCTTTTCATTTCATTTCCTTCCTGCTTGTTGTCACACCTCTCTATCACCTTTTTCTGGCGCTATAGGACCTCGATGTTGCGGCGCCTAATATCCATCAATTAAATTAAATCCTCCCCAAAGCAGAAGTACTGCTTTTCAGATATCATTTATACCCAGAACCACATTGTTATGGAGTGCACTTCCTCAAAAGTGCTTTCCACCAGTTTTTAATCCACAGTCATTCAAATCCAACTGTTACAGACACTATATGAATGAAGGATGCCAATAGGCACATGGACTTTGTTGTTGTTGTTGAAATTCCTCAAACTGTCTGGCCGAGCAGCCCTGAGCTCCTGAGGAAGGCCATGACCTGAACCGGGCTTTCCCACAGTGCCCTCAGAGAGTGTATGTTGTGTTGTTGGCGAGTGTGGTTGTGTGTATTGCAGTCTTCAATAATGTGTTTAATAGTATGGGGTGCTGGGGTGGGATCTTCAAAGCTTCGTAAGTTGGTGGCGCTACGATCAACTTTACGATCTCGTAGCCGCCATATTTGTTCGTGGCTTACGAAGATCGTAAGTTGGTATCTCCAAAGCTTCGTAACCTCCTTCGTAGCTCACGATGATGTCTTCGTAGCGAGCGTCGCTGGACGTTTCGTTCCGTTTGTTTTGTTCATCCCGCCACCAAGCAGACTGGCTCTCAGGTAATCACAATGAAGGAAACAAAATGTCCTTGATACTATAAACCAATCGTAGCGTAGTATCACAATGTCAACAAAATAATATTGTCTAAGATGTCAACACTACCAGCTGATATAGATGACAGTCACCAATATACATCAGACAGCAACAGCAAATGACAGGTAAGGGAATTATCCGAATTATTATACTGTGTTAGTAATAATTTAACACAACAGTGTAGCTAAGGTAGCTGTCTGGGTATATATTTAATATCACGCCAATCACTAGTATGATATTGTCTATAGCTTTGGTTAGGTTAGGTTTGGCTATGTTAGTTAAAGATAGGTTAGGTTATGTACTGTATATCAAGAACAAACAGCATAATACAAAAAGTTTACTGGCAGCTACATAATTGTCATGAAAATAAATCTAAGACATTGACTGGGAGGACATTATATTCTTTTAACTTCTACTGTCACTGTTTTATTTCCTTTAAACCTACCTACAGTAGTTTCTATGATAATATCAAAATCTGTAAGTTACAGTTGACTGCCAATACCAAGTAACAGGCAGAATTATACAATATGTAGTAAAATCTGGCAAGTGCAATTTAATAACTTATACTTCAAACATTTTTATTGAAAGACAGATTAAGGAAATAAATTATATAAGCATTATTAATATTGTGGATTTGGGTGTTGGCATGGGCACACATGGGTTGAAGGATGGGGGGAGTGTCCATTGCCTGATTTAGATACAGTACGGTACCATTTTAATACAATAACCAGGTATTGGAATTTTTTTCTGCTTTATTATTGAATTATGTACCATTTTTCGTTATATTTCAGGTGGTGGCACAAAGGCATTCACCTACATAGAAGAGGCTATGGCTCAAGTCATTGAAAAAGTGCAAGTGTTGGGTATTCCTGTGGACTCCAAGACCCAGGCAGCAGTATGTACAGTATATAACAGTAAATAATGTCCTGCTGTTCATCTAGGCTAGGAATATGGAAATCTTCCCTCATTGGCACTAGTGAAGTAATTACATTGAGAGTTTATATATATAAAACATGTATTTTGAGCAGCATTACCTCTCAATTCCATTCAAAGTTAAACAGTGCCAATCATAAGGCCTTAGTCCTAGGAATATATATACAAGATGTTCTCAGTAATCACAGTACATGTACTGTACTGTACTGTGATTACCCAATATACAAGAGTCAAGTACATAGTGATTTTTTATATTTTGTGTATCATATAAATAACTCCTGTTAGCAGCAGTTCATATAGTCTTAAAAATTGGAGCCATATTAATATTAATCAAAACTAAATTTGTGATGCTTTGGTGGATTCCATATGTATCATATGAGTACTTTAACTAAGTAAAAAATTGCAGTACTGCTGCTGTACTTATATGTATGACTAATTATATACTGCTTTCTTTAGGTATGACTTTACAATATTAATTCATAATGATAATCCTTAATATTTCTCTAAAATTATATGAAAGTTGCTAATTTTCATAATTTCTCAGCTGCTGAAGAAGACTTGGATGAAGGTGATGTGGCTGACCCAAGACTGCCATCAAGGGCCCCTTCACCTACACCTAACCAAGGACTGCCATCAAGGGTCCCTTCACCTACACCTAACCAAGGACTGCCATCAAGGGTCCCTTCACCTACACCTAACCAAGGACTGCCATCAAGGGTCCCTTCACCTACACCTAACCAAGGACTGCCATCAAGGGTCCCTTCACCTACACCTAACCAAGGACTGCCATCAAGGGTCCCTTCACCTACACCTGGGCCCAGTTGGCAGGACTTTGGGCCAGTTACAGTGGAAGACTGTGAGGTTTTGACTGGCGACAGCTTGCCGAAGCTGGTAGAACCTCTACCAAGTGAGGAACATTCATACCACAGCTCTGTAGCCTCAAGTCACCCTTCCTCTAGGTCTGCTAGAGGTGTGATAGCTTATCTGGAAGCTACTCTACCTCCAGATGGGATATACTAGTTTTCCATAAGACTATAAGGGATATTTGGATGGATCTTGCAGAAAATATAACCAAAATATCAGAAACTTTGGTGAATATTAAAAAGGCAATCGAGAAAAGGTGATTTGTTTTCACATGTTTTTTTTTTTCTTTTTTCTTTTTTAATAATTATTGTAGTTTAAGTTGTGTTATATTTTGTGACAGAGTTATTAGAGTGCAAGTATGGTTTTAGTTGTGTGGTTTGTGTGTAGGTTTCAATCTAAAGTATTGTTAACTTCTGCTTATGTTTTTTTTAAGAAATTATGTTATTTATTTTCATTATATATTTTATCTTGCAAATATAGCTTTTAGCATTCACATTTCATGTTAGATTTGTTATTCTTTCAGTAAAATCAACTTTTTTTCATGCATTTTTATCTTTGGCCAATAGTATTAATGAAGGTGAAAGTACCGGTACTTGAATCATTATTGTGTTATTTTCATTTACTTATCAAGGTTCGGAGATTAACTATTAGGATATACTTATACTATACTGTACTGTGGCTTTAATCTTGTATTTTAATAATTTCTCTGCCATATCTGTGATATGTCCAAGCAATGTGAAGAGTGACAAACAAGTACTGCTGTAGTCATTACGGAATTGGTATTTTTTGTTATCAGTCATTGTTGGAAAGTACATAAGTTCAAACAGCTTTCCAATATCATAAATTTGCAGGTTTTTACGCAGGTATATATAATGTAATGAACTGTGATAATGCAGGAAACTAATAGTACAAATAGCTAGGGAGGTATTATGGATTTCTGTAAATTTTACAGGTGTCATATGTAAATAAAATGTATGTTTTTTTATAGTCTATAATTAAAACATTATGAAAAACCAATACCAATCACATATTTGTTATTAGCTGTTCAAAAGCATTTATTTTAGAAAAAGACAAGTCTTATGTTATATGAAAACAGGTGAAAATTATCTATTAAATTATACTGTTCAATAAAATTAATTGAGATGGTAAGAAAGGTTCATATACGGTACATGATAATATTTGCAATAGTTAATTCTGAGGCATAATTTTGCCCTAGATTCTGGAATATGGTCAACCTTTTATACATCACCAGTATTTATCAGTAAGTATGTAATTCCAGTTATTTAAATGTTACCAGCTCACACATCACATTAATGTGCTTGTAATATTTTCATTAGAAAGTCAATAAATCAAAGTTTATCCTAAAGAATATCCACTTCATACAAAGGACTATATATGGATTAAAGACTCATACTACATGGATTAAATTAGGTCTAATTATGCAATGAAGAATTTCTGATTTGTTTGCAGGTAAATGGAAGCCAATTTCCTGCAATTAATAAGTCACCATTATATCCTATTATTCTTAATTAAACACTCCAAAGGTAATGATACACACACAAAATATTTGTAACTTTCTATTTCACAGTGCATCCGTTTAAATTGACACTTGCAGCTCCATTCTCTTAAGCTGCTGAATCTCCTCCTCTTGTTTATATTTACCGATAAATGACAATAACAACAACCATTATGTCGTCTATGTCAGCCGCGCCAAGTGTAAATAAACTCAAATCTCACTATTTACGGGTTGTTTATCGACTACGCGACCCTGCTATGAGCCTTACGAGTGCTTTTCAATCTTCATAGCGCTACGAACAAATATGGCGGATAATGGCGGCCGAAAACTCGCTTACGAAGATACGTTCTTAGCGGTTACGAACACCTTACGAACAAAGATGGCACTACGATAATCGTAACTGCGCTTACGAAGCTTTGAAGATCCCACCCCTGTGTTGCATCCTGGACAGGTATCTACAATGGCTTCATCCAGCCTCTTCTGGTATGTGGTGGCCACATCGCAGCCTGGCCAGGTGGACTCACGGGGAAGGGAGGATTCAGATGGATAGATGTCAGGAGGTCTTGCACGCAGCTGTGAGTTGTTTTTTAGTGTTTGGATGGACTGATGAGTGATTTGAGTATGGATGTGTTTTTGGAGATTGGTTTGGGGTGGGAAGGGTGTAAGAGATGATAGTATTTGTGTATGGTATCGTGTACTAGGTGTTGTTTTAATGTTCCTTGGCATGTAGTGTAGTGGATGTTGTGGGTTTGTGGAGGCTGCAGCAAGTGTTTGTGTGCCTCTCTGATTCATGGTCATCCTCCTTTCGGAACTTTGGTGAAACTTTTACTGTTGCCCTCGACATATCCAAAGCTTTTGATAGAGTCTGGCACAAAGCTTTAATCCCTCCCTCTGCACCTTTATCTCTGATTTCCTTTCTGACCGTTCTATAGCTGCTGTTGTAGACGGTCACTGTTCTTTTTCCAAGACTATCAATAGTGGTGTTCCTCAGGGTTCTGTTCTATCACCCACCCTCTTTCTTTTGTTCATTAATGACCTTCTTAACTGTACCTCTTCCCCTATCCACTCCTATGCTGATGATTCCACCCTACACTACTCCACTCATTTTGACAACCGTCCATCCCAGCAGCTACTCTCCACATCACGTGATGATGCAGTAGCACGCCTGACTTCTGATCTTTCCCTCATCTCTAACTGGGGCAGAGAGAACCTTGTTGTTTTCAATGCCTCAAAAACACAGTTCCTTCATCTTTCAACTCATACTAATCTTCCTGATGTCTATCCCCTCTCCTTTAACGATACACAACTTGACCTTTCCTCTTCTCTTAATATTCTTGGAGTATCTTTCTCTCATAATCTCTCCTGGAGAGATCACATTACCTCTCTAACTAAAATCGCCTCAAAGAAGTTAGGTGTGCTGCGCAGATTCCGTGAATACTTCACCCCCACACAGTTACTGTCTCTGTACAGGGGTCTCATTCGCCCCTGTATGGAGTATGGCTCTCATGTGTGGGTGGGATCAACCTTCACAACACTACTGGACAAGGTGGAATCAAAGGCCTTTCGTCTCATCAACTCTCCTCCTCTTACTGATTCACTACAATCTCTCTCTCTTCGCCGCAGTGTTGCATCACTTTCTCTCTTCTATCGCTATTACACTGGACATTTCTCTTCTGAACTCTCTCAATGTATGCTTCCTCCCCTCAGGAGAACATGCAACACTCGTCAAGCCTCTCGTTCTCACCCCTTTTCTGTCCAACTCCCTCATGCAAGAGTTAACCGGTACTCTCAGTCTTTCATATACACAACTGGTCAACTCTGGAACACTCTATACCTTCATCCATCTTTCCAGCTTACTACGACTTATGTACCTTCAAACGCAATGTGTCAGGGCATTTCGAACGAAATTGGACATGATTTTGGAACACTCTCTCACTGTACTATGTAGATGAGGACGGTAAGCGGGCCTGTGGCCTTTGTCCTCATCTTTGTTAATATAAAAAAAAATAAAAAAAATAAAAATGTCAAGATGATCCTTGATTTTGAGGACTTTGGTTTCATGGTGTAAGTGGTCTGTAGGTGTGGTAGCTGTGCAGCCTGTGATTGTCTTTAGGGCTCTGTTCTGTATGGTCTGTAGGGTGTTGTGATTAGTCTCAGTGAGGTTTGAAGCCCAGCCAGGGCTTGCATAGTCCATCACTGATCGAATATATTGTTTGTATACTGTGATTGTAGATTCTTTGTTGTGTCCAAATGTTGTGCTGGCAAGTGATCTGAGGGCTTTAACCCCTAAAGACCTGTTGACGTGATAGACCGTCTTACGTAAGGAACCGGGCAACTGCACCTACCGTCACAGCGATTTAGAGCTATTTCGCGCCCTGTACGGCTAGTTTTTCTTGTCGTTGGGGGAGAAAATACACTCACAATATTGATCCGCTACCCACTCAGTCGATTCTGGGACCCCACGATGGCTGGGCGATTTTTAAGTAATTGCCCTTGTCCGAATTTGTGCTCTAATGATCGTAAGACAATACCGTAGTGAATATATGTACGTGAGTGACACCATGATATTCCTACATGGTTACAAATTATTATTTAGTGTATAGATCATGACACACGATATATAATGGGGTAGTAATAAGAAAATAACACCACAAAACACACCCATACAGGCATAATTGATGGTAAATATACGTGTTTCCTACGGTACAAGTCGGTTTGTTTATCATTTTCTAAGTGACAGTTACACGATGATATATTCCTACAAGTGTTCATACTATTTTTAGTGTTGAAATCATGACATACGATACATAATAGTAGTAATACGAGTGAGTTGACAACAGACTTGGGCGGGAAACTGAACTCGCCATGCCGTAGTCACACCACACTCACGCGTACACACAGACACACCCCTGTCTCGCGCACAAACATGGTTCACTTCAACTCGCCCTATCTCCACAACTATTCTTCGTACAGCCCTCCCAATGGTACCATTGGAAAGAGGAAGAGTTGAAGGTAAGGATGGAACAATTTTGAAGTCAGTACACTATATAGATTAAGAGTGTGAGCGTTGTGAATATAGGGCAAATCGAGGAATTTTGACGCTAGCGGCAGGGTAGAAATGTGGAGGCAAGGTCTACCCTTCCCGGCCTGCAGGGGTTAAGTCTGTTCATGCATTTGTTTTTGATGGTCGTGATGTGTTGTTTGAATGTCATGGATGTATTGTATGTTATGCCAAGTATTTTGGGTGTGTGTGTGATATAGGTGTGTTGTTTATGGTGAGGTGTGGTGTGTTGCGGTGTTCTGCATTCCAATTGGTGAGAAGGGTTACAGTTGACTTGGTGGGTGCTATTTTAAGTCTATTTCTGGTGAACCAGGTATTGAGTGTGTTGAGGTAGGGCTGGAGGATGTGAGTGGCTGTGTCTGCGTTTCTGTGTGTACATGTGAGTGTTATGTCGTCTGCATAGGAGGCTACGTGTATTTGTGGTGCCTGGGGTGTTGATAAGTCATGCATGTATAGGTTGAAAAGGGCGGGTGAAAGTACAGATCCTTGAGGACTTTGTTTTCATTGTTAATATGTTTCCTTCCTTCTTTCTGATTTAATAAATATAATTAAAATAAAGTGTACTATAAACACCCATAACAACAGTTTACTGTAAATACATTTATAATAAACAGTACAATACACACCCATAATAACAATAACAGTACAAAACAAAACATTACTTGATACAAACCATCAACACATATTAAGACAATGCTCTAGAAATTATATAATATTTTCAAATTATGTTTGTTAAAACATATTGTTATATTTGTTTCAGATAACACCAGTAAGAGTGTGACAACCCTGACACCAGCAACAGTATTGTTGGCAGCCCTGACAACAGTAATAACCAAGTGGTAATATTGGTGGCAGAATAAAGCTGTGTTAGTGATGGAGGTGGAAGGAAGTGACACCATCAATGTTGTTAGAGAAGAGAAGTGTAACAAGTTGGTCTGTCAACATTGTGGTCAAAAGTTTAGTTTGAAATGTCATCTCACTCGACATTTGTTGACTCATACTGGAGAGAAAATGTTTATGTGTGATGAGTGTGGTAAAGAATTTAATAGGAAATCTGAGCTTAGGATCCACAGCATTATTCACACAGGAGAGAGGAACTTTGAATGTGAAATATGTAGTAAAAAGTATCAGACAAAAAGTAATCTAAAACAACACATACTTATACACACAGGAGTGAAGAAATTTGAATGTGAAGAATGTGATAAAAAGTTTATGAGAAAGGATGATATAAAGAAGCACATATTTATACACACAGGAGTGAAGAAATTTGAGTGTGAAGAATGTGGTAAAAAGTTTGTGACAAAGAGTGAATTAAAGAAGCACATACTTGTACATACAGGAGTAAAGAAATTTGAATGTGAAGAATGTGGTAAAAAGTTTGTGACAAAGGGTGAATTAAAGCAACACATACTTAGACACACAGGAGTGAAGGACTTTGAATGTGAAGAATGTGGTAAAAAGTTTGTGACAAATGATGAATTAAAGATACACATACTTATACACACAGGAGTGAAGAACTTCGAATGTGACGAATGTGGTAAAAAGTTTGTGACAAAGAGTGAATTAAAGCGACACATACTTATACACACAGGAGTGAAGGACTTTGAATGTGAAGAATGTGGTAAAAAGTTTGGTCTGAAATATAGCCTTAATAATCACTTAAAAGTTCATACAGAAGTAAAGAATTTAGAATGTAATGAATGTGGTAAAAAGTTTATGAGAAAGGATGAATTAAAGCAACACATACCTATTCACACAGGAGAAAGGAACTTCGAATGTGATGAATGTGGTAAAAGGTTTGTGACAAAGATCAATCTAAATAAACACAAACCTATACATAGAGAGAGGAACTTTGAATGTGAAGAATGTGGTAAAAAGTATCAGACAAAGAGCAATCTAAATAGACACATTCTTATACACTTATAGTTAGGATGCAACTATAGACCCTGGGCTGGGGTCCATTGCTCCAAGATAACTTGAGAATAAGACAATTGAAAAAAAAAGAGAGATATGATGGGTATGGGACACAACCTCGAGTGTCTTTGGTCCCACTGTTAAGGGGTTTACCGGGAGAAATCCCGGTATGAGGACATCTTAATGAGATGAACCCCAACCAAAAATTCCATACTGGCAGGACGTCGCCCAGGATAAAAAGGTCCCCAGAGAACACACTTCCGCACCAGGGCGTGGGAGGAACAATGGTGCATCTTCTACCTGGGCTGAAGGGAATAACAACCCCCTCACCAACAGCACCCTGGATAGTCCACCAGATCAGGAAAACACTGATCCTGGACCCCAGAAACAACGTCATGGAGCCCAGAGGAATGTAAGAAACTACAAAACCGTCAAATGGTCCCGTGAGGAGAAGAAAAAATATCCTACACTGCTTCACTTAGAAGTGTGGAAGAAGATCAATGGTTAGGATGCAACTATAGACCCTGGGGCTGGGGTCCATTGCTCCAAGATAACCTGAGAATAAGACAATTGAAAAAAAAAAGAGAGATTCTTTGAGGAATTATAAAAAGATTACATAGATAAGGAAGGATCATTAATGTGGCTGAAAAATGGTGACCTCGGGTTCGATGGAGAGAGACTAATAGTTGGAGCACAAGACCAGGGACTCCTAACGAATAGATTCAAGAAAATGGCCTGAATATCCCAGAATGACCAGTGTAGGTTCTGCCACAATGGTGTAGAGAGTGTAAGCCATCTTATATCAGGCTGGCAGACACTCCTCGCAGACGGGCACTACACGACTCGTCATAATAAGGACTGGAAAGCTTGCAAGGAGCTGGTAATAGAAGTAGATCAAATATGGAAACACGAACCGAAACCAATAGTAGCCAACAAACGTGTGACCATCTTCTAAGACAAAATAATACCAGCCGGCAGGTACATAGAAAATAGGGTAATAAAGCCAGACATCGTCATCTGGAACAAGCAAGAAAAAACAGCGAAGATCATCGATGTAACAGTGCCCAACGACTACGGCCCAAACAGAGCTGAAAGAGAAAAGCTGACAAAATACGAAGATCTAAAGAATGACCTACGAAGAACCTGGTCATTAAAGAACATCAAGATTATTCCAGTGGTGGTGAGAGTGACAGGCGTGATGAAAACTAATCTAAAGAACTATCTAGAATCCATCCCAGGCTGCCCAAGTCTACGTGAAGTGACAGGCCTGGTGAAAACTAACCTATAGAACTATCTAGAATCCATCCCAGGCTGCCCAAGTCTACGTGAAGTGCAACTTGGTGCAATAAAAGGAACAGTCAGCATTTTGAAGAGAGCCCTTGGATACTCTGCGATCAACGGTTAGGATGCAACTATAGACCCCGGGCTGGCTGGGGTCCATTGCTCCAAGATAACCTGAAAATAAGACAATTGAAAAAAAAGAGAGTGAAGGACTTTGAATGTAATGAATGTGGTAAAAAATTTGTGACAAAGGGTGAATTAAAGCGACACATACTTATACACACAGGAGTGAAGGACTTTGAATATGAAGAATGTGATAAAAAGTATCTGACAAAGAGTGAGCTTAAGAAACACATACTTATGCACACAGGAGTGAAGAAATTTGAATGTGGTAAAACGTTTATGAGAAAGGGTGATCTAAAGCGACACATACTTATACACACAGGAGTGAAGAACTTTAAATGTGATGAATGTGGTAAAAAGTTTGGTCTGAAATCTAGCCTTAATAGTCATTTAAAAGTTCATTCAAGATTATAGGATTTTGAATGTAATGAATGTGGTAAATAGTTTTCTGACAAATCCCAACTCGTGTTACACAAAACTGTTCACACATGAAATAATACACTTAACATAAGCGGTGGCCAACAATGATTGCTCCCCTCCCCCCTAAGCATGATAAGAAAAAAACTGAAAATATCAAGAGGTAGCCCATTATATTGTAGGTGTATGGTGACAAGGTGAGTATTCAGTGTTGATTCCACAGTGGTATTGGTTTGTTAGCTTACCAACCAACCACACCTGTAAGGCTTCATTATTTCTCAAAAGCTGAGTATCCACATTCACAAAATCTATCAAACAGTTAGATACTGATGATGATCACTGCATAGTTTACTAACAAAATTCATTAAATAATTCCCACATGAGTAATTTACATGGCTAAGATTTTTTCGTTTGCATGCTTACAAACCAATACCAACCACTGTGGAATGGACCCTCAGTGTTGCCTCCATTGGCATCATGAACAGCTTGAAGACCAGCAGGGTAGGAAGACAATAATGACCCCAAAAGCTCCGTGTTGAACTCCATTCCCTGAAGTACAGCATTGATGTACTCCTCCATCTTGGTATGACTATATTGAATTGATAGAGGTTCAGACAACATCCTTTTTTCAACCTCGTCCTTCAAGATGGATCCAACATTTTCACAGATTGTCACACATTGTTACACATACAACACAATGATGATAGTAATGTTTGGTGACAGATTGGTGTCTTAATATTAAATGTATTATTGAAACTGAAGGTTGGTTAAGATAGTGTACGAGAGTGAGATGGAGGGATAGAGTTGAGAGGTATATGAGGGAGAGTGAGGTGGAGGGATGGAATTGAGAGGTATATGAGGGAGAGTGAGGTGGAGGGATGGAATTGAGAGGTATATGAGGAAGAGTGAGGTGGAGGGATGGAATTGAGAGGTATATGAGGAAGAGTGAGGTTGAGGGATGGAATTGAGAGGTATATGAGGAAGAGTGAGGTGGAGGGATGGAGTTGAGAGGTATGTGATGGAGAGTTTGGTGGAGGAATGGAGTTGTGAGGGAGAGTGGTATAGGAACGCCAGTTAAAGGGGAACAGGGGTTCATGGAGGCGATTAATTTTTGGCCACGTCTTAAGGACTATGGCGTCTGGCAATAGATAGAAGCCTGATATAATATAATATAATGTAGCCTTGATATAACAGCTGCAGTTTGTAGTGACAGGTTGGTGTCTTAATATTAAATGTATTATTAGAACTGGAGTGTGTACGAGAGATGTGGTATGAGTGAGAAGGCAATTGGTATTGAGTGTGGAGTGGTTGAGAGAGTGAAGCGTAATACATTGAGATGGTTTGGACATGTAGAGAGAATGCAAGGTGAAGAGTTTGTATAGAAGGTGTACGGAAATGAAGTTGTGGGACGTTGTGTGAGAGGCAGACCGCCAGTTAGATGGCAGAACAGAGTGGAAGAGTATGTAAAGGAGAGAAACGTAAGAGGCAGAGGAGGGTTTGAACAAGTAAGGAGGGAGTGTTGGAACAGGGAAAACTGGAGACACTTCTGCTGTGGCCACCCCCTTGGAGGGAGTTCCCGGAGGGAACAAGGCGTCAGAGCTATAGATAGATAGATAGATAGAAGTATGATATAATATAATATAATGTGGACTTGATATATGTTAAACCTGCTGTTTGTAGTGACAGGTTGGTATCATAAGGGACCCTGTGATGTAGTCAGAAAATTGGAGGTAAATGAGTCCTTCAATTACTGCTATGAAACACCACCTACATGGAAGAAGTTTGTTTTGTGGTGTACTCAGGATGAATCAGAAGCCACTAATTCTTATATACGATCACAGGGTCCATAATATTAAATGTATAGTATAAGTAGGACTGAAGCCTACAGGTAGTACTGTAGTACTATACTGTAATATAATATAATATGGCTTGCATTAACTGCAGAAATTTTGAAAAAGTGTGTGTGTGTGTGTAGAAGTAGTGGTGTTTGTGGAGTGGATGTTGCTGATATTGTAAACCCTGAATATCCAATGAATAAATCCTTGTATCCACCACTGTCTTCATTTTACACTCAATTCCTCATTGATGACCACAAAATGTATGTGTGTTCCCAGCCTTTTGTTATTACAATTCTCAACCTATGTTAAAAGGATAGTGTACGTGTGTGTGTGTGTATGTTCCCAGATTTGTGTTCTTCATTACCATTGTCTTGGAGGCAGGGAGAGGTGCCAGAGGACTAGAGTAGAACCATAATTATGACTGTATAAGGAATGGTATGGGGAGTAGGGATGAGTATGGTAGCTATAGTGGAAAAAGCCTTCATGTGACAGGAAAGGTGTATGGGAAGGTTCTTACTGAGTGATGACGGAAGTAACTGGGAATAAAGTTTTGGTGTGGTTCAGAAAG
>JAWZYT010001970.1:367500-450517 GCA_034508575.1 Petrolisthes manimaculis
TGTGGTATCGAGGGATTTTATTATCGACGGCCATCTTAAGAACCTAACCCCCGTTGATAACAAGGGAGTACTGTACTACCGAGTCAAATGTTTACCGCCATAACCCTCTGTCGAGTGCCGCATATTATACACCACCGTGTTTGATAAGATAGGGTGTATTTATTAGGGTTTTGGCATTTCTATAAGAGTAACTCTCACAACATCGGCAAAACGGGTTATCCGGCATACGCTCTCCCCCGAGCGTGCCGGATAAACGAGGTTCTACTGTACTAATACCATGAAAAGTGTCTTAGAATGGTCCAAAATAGTAGATAATTATACTAATATATACAATATAGTGAATAGAGTAGTTCTGTACTTTTACCATAAAAAGGAGATATGGGGTGTTTGTCAAGTGAGGGAGGGAGATATAATGTGAAAAGTGTAAATATAAATACAGTAAGAGTCACACGGTATAATGTGTGAACTGTACAGTAGTAATGGTAATTATTTATTCTATTGCCATTTTATATTACAATGTTTTTACCTTCTTTACCCACTAATTTATTATATTCAAAGACAGTTTTCTTTTATGGCAATTTCCTTAGCATGATATTGGGCATTTTGAAATTAGCCTGACCTTGTCTAACCTAACCTAGACTGCAGCAGACTAGTGGAAACTAACCTGTGCAAACTACCTGGACCTAACCTGTGCAAACTACCAGTAACTAACCATGGTAAAGTATCAGGACTTGACCGAGCAAAATATTGGGACCTAACGAGATCTGGCAACACTGCTACATAATGGCAATACTTTAGATGAATACTGGAGATGTTTACTAATTTTGGGTAATAGTGATATTATCTGTTGTGGTGAACTACGGGTTAGGTTAGGTTGCGTTAGGTAGGAATCGATTACTTTTATCAATACTCAATGGAAATATCATGTGAAATGTATTCTTTGTTAGATATATCAATTTTAAGATACGACATTTCTGTAGTGGAGGGACAAACTGAGGTCTTTCAGACAGTGTTACCAGATCCCCTTGGCTAAATTACGAAAGGTCCAGCAGGCTTTTGTGTACAATAGGAGGTGCAAGGGAGGGTGAAAATCTTACCACTTACCTCCAGATTTGTTAATTTTTTATCATGAAGGAGGGCTATGAAATTAGCAGTTAATGGGGTCACCTTCTTTATTATTAATATAACCACATTTTTCTCATTTATTTTATGTTTCTACAATGTTATTTAAAAGCTCATAAATACGTTTGTACTTGTTTTTTCGAATGTTCTTTGATAATGACCGTATATGTCTCAGGGTGAAGACATACTTGTGGTACATTTAATTAAACATGTAATATACTATAAATTCTTATATGAATGTTCTCAATGGTCGTCATCATTTGTATATATGTATATAATGGGCAAATTCGTTTAAGGGGGCTACGAGCACATTCACAGGAAAAAGGTATTATAGTCATAATATGGAAAGATATTTAGTTATATACAAAGAAAATAATATTTAGATTAATTAAAATTAACCAATGAATGCTCATATACGTTTATCTACTCTATATAACTATATATCTACAAACTTTACTAAAGCAAGAAATGCGTAGTTTATTATTACGATGACTGCCGATCATAATTTACTACAACCTTATAATGCTACATGTTTATGCAAAAGGAGATGATCGTAAAGTCATATATAATATTTTTAAGTCAAATTAGTCCGTGTATGAGCAGTTAAATGAAAAAGACTAAGCACAAGCCTTATCACAAAGTAGAATTATCATAGGCCCGTACTGTCTGATTTCTCGGGTGGGTGGCCAATGTTGCCATTCTCAGGGTGTTTGGGCCACATGGGGCTACTTTGCTAATGACTCCTGCCGCGTAAATTGTTCCACTACGACCTTTGAATAATACAAATCGTGGGTTAATCTTCACAAAATATGACTTTTCATGAATGATTTACAATATCATGAATTATATACTGAGAATTTGTTCTTTCTCTGGCTACTGGTTGGGCTACTTTTGCGCGTTTGCTGAGACTGGTGGAGGTTTCCCACCACCAAGTGGCTACAATATCCTGTACCAACTAGCAACATTGTCATAGCCGATTCTCCTTGTAGCCCCGGCAGCTTTGTCTTGTTAGTAGTGATTTCACCATTATAATACCATTGCTAGAAGCTAGTTTTAGTTTTCAAATACAATTTAAAAATTAGAAATAATCGCATGCATATTCATAACTAATAAATCTTTATATACTGAAACAAACCAAAGATTTGTAATTCATCCTTTATTTTAAAAAACCCAATATATTTTATGAGCTTTTAAATAACAATGTAGAAACATAATATGAATGAGAATTTTTTTGTGATATTAATAATAAAGAAGATGGAACCCATTAACTGTAATTTCACAGCCCTACTTCATGATATAAAAATTAAAAATCTGGAGGCATGTGGTAAGATTTTCTCTTCCCTTGCACCTCCTATAGGCCTGACCCACTCAATCAGGATACTTTTATCTCCTATCCACAGGATGTATTTAATTTTTAAAGGTCCCAAAGGACATTAACCCCTAAAGGCCGGTTGACGTGATAGACCGTCTTACGTAAGGAACCGGGCAACTGCACCTACCGTCACAGCGATTTAGCGCTATTTCGCGCCCTGTACGGCTAGTTTTTCTTGTCGTTGGGCGAGAAAATACACTCACAATATCGATCCGCTACCCACTCAGTCGATTCTGGGACCCTACGATGGCGGGGCGATTTTTAAGTATTTGCCCTTGTCCGAATTTGTGCTCTAATGATCGTAAGACAATACCGTAGTGAATATATGTACGTGAGTGACACCATGATATTCCTACAAGGTTACAAATTATTATTTAGTGTATAGATCATGACAGACGATATATAATGGGGTAGTAATAAGAAAATAACACCACAAAACACACCCATACAGGCATAATTGATGGTAAATATACGTGTTTCCTACGGTACAAGTCGGTTTGTTTGTCATTTTCTAAGTGACAGTTACACGATGATATATTCCTACAAGTGTTCATACTATTTTTAGTGTTGAAATCATGACATACGATACATAATAGTAGTAATACGAGTGAGTTGACAAGGGACTTGGGCGGGAAACTGAACTCGCCATGCCGTAGTCACACCACACTCACGCGTACACACAGACACACCCCTGTCTCGCGCACAAACATGGTTCACTTCAACTCGCCCTATCTCCACAACTATTCTTCGTACAGCCCTCCCGATGGTACCATTGGAAAGAGGAAGAGTTGAAGGTAATGATGGAACAATTTTGAAGTCAGTACACTATATAGATTAAGAGTGTGAGCGTTGTGAATATAGGGCAAATCGAGGAATTTTGACGCTAGCGGCAGGGTAGAAATGTGGAGGCAAGGTCTACCCTTCCCGGACTGCAGGGGTTAAGTGGGTCCCGAAGGACATTAACCCCTGCAGCCTGGCACCCCCCCCCCTGCCGCACCATTTCTACCCTGCCGCTAACATCAAAATTCCTCGATTTCCTCTATATTCACAATGCTCTCACTCTTAACCTATATAGTGTACTGACTTCAATATTGTTTCTTTAATACATGTACCTTCAACTCTTCCTCTATCGAATGGTACCATCTGGAGGGCTGTACGATGTGTAGTTAGGAAGATATGGCGAGTTGAAGTGGACCATGTTTGCGAGCGAATCAGCAGTGTGTCTGAGTGTACGCACGGGATTGACTCGACTGTAGGGCTGGGCAGAATTAGGTTCTGGAACCGGTTCCAAAGGTTCCAGCAAGGCAGTCCTAGAACCGGTACCAATTTTGGGAACCGGTTCGACATCTAATGATTACCTACGAATATAATCAAGTGTGTGAGTTGTGAAAACTTTGTTAGACCGAGGAAAGCAAAATAGTAAATAATAATGACATGAGAATTGCCTTCATATGAGCTGCAGTACGACACGTTTTACGCAGCTTTTATTTGGGTTCAGCGCTCATTGGCTGACTGAGTGTGACGCCATGTCATGTCTGTGACTTGATTGGTTAAGCTTTTCGTGACGTAGTAGCATGGGGTATATATATTACTCGTACACACATTTATCGCCAGTGCAGCTTGTAATGTCATAGAGGTTGAACTGAATTAATTCATGCTGTAGGTGTATGACTCATGTTAATCAATTATTAAAGATTTTTAGGTGTGTCAGACATTTAGTAGTATTCTTACCTTATCCCTTTCAAGTGTCAGTTTCATTATAATCGTATTCGTTTTCTCAATATATGAAGGCAAAGTAGGTGTGGTCGCTCTGAGATGGGGTGTTGCAGCACTCACGTTAAAAGTTACTATTTCATTAAGAATTGGTACTGATAAATCATTTACTTTGCTATATATTGGTTCCTTATGACTGGCTGTATAATTTAAGCATATATATTTTAATTTTACGTTGACTATTATTTCACCATGTCACCAAAATGTAGCAAAATGGCACCAGTATGGACATACAATGATAAAGTTAACCCTGATTACATTCTTTGATATGCAATGACTTTTTTAAAGTATGGTGGTAGAACATCCAACATGATATTAGAATTAAAGAAAGTATTTTATAATAGTACGTAATCGATAATGTACACTGTGATATAATGGATGTGATAGTATTGTAGAATTAATTTAACATTCGCCAAGTGTTTCAATTGTTTATTATTTATTCCATTAACAAAAATATCGTATTCATTATTCACTGACTTGGTACTCATTATAGCCTTGTCCGCCCGAGAATCATTCCCTGGACTCGGTAATCATTAAGAGCTTTGGAACCTAGCGGGAGTCAAGTGAGTACTGGTACTCTGTAATCATTAAGAGAAGTGGAACCTAGCGGGAGTCAAGTGAGTACTGGTACTCGGTAATCATTAAGAGCGTTGGAACCGAGCGGGAGTCAAGTGAGTACTGGTACTCGGTAATCACTTGTGGTGTGTGAGACGAGTCCAGCTGTAATATGATTACCGAGTCTGGGCCGGCAGCGCGAGCCAGGGACGGTAATCGGTTCCAGAACCGGTTCTGGCGATTCCGCCAGTCAGAATACTCGGAATCGTGAGTACCGAAGAAAGCGGTTCCTGCCCACCCCTACTCGACTGCGGCTATAGTGTCCAGTTGGCCACGAAACTCCATTGTCTATTAACTCGTATTACTACTATTATGTATCGTATGTCATGATTACAACACTAAAAATAGTATGAACACTTGTAGGAATATATCATCGTGTAACTGTCACATAGAAAATGATAAACAACCTGATTTGTACCGTAGGAAATACATATATTTACCATCACTCTCCCTTGCCTGGGCGTGTTTTGTGGTGTTATTTTCTTATTACTACCATTATATATCGTGTGTCATGATCTATACACTAAATAATAATTTGTAACCTTGTAGGAATATCATGGTGTCACCGTCACGTACATATATTCACTACGGTATTGTGTTACGATTGTTAGAGCACAAATTCGGACAAGGGCAAATACTTAAAAATAGCACAGCCATCGTGGCGTCCCAGAATCAACTGAGTGGATTGCGTATCAATATTGTGAGTGTGTTTATTAGCCCGCTGACAAGAAAAACCAGCCCTACATAGCCGTAAATGGCGCTAAATAGCTATGACGCTTTATCACTTCAGCCGGACTCAACCGTATGACAGTCTATCACGTCACCCGGACTGCAGGGGTTAAGTTGGGTCCCAAACGTTGCAACAATCTAGGTTAGGTTACGTAGTTCAGTTTATTTTGTCTGGTAACCAAAAAATTATTTATCCCAATTTTTAATTATTGAATTTCACGTTTAATTGGGCTGCTTTTTTAACATTCTTCATACGATTTCGCAAGTGTGGACAAAATTTGCCTAAAACATGTAAATATTCCTAAATCTGGCAACACTGCACATAGAGGCAGGAAGTCGGAAACCCGCTAGGAAAGCCACACCCCCATTTCAAAGTAAATACATACAAAGATACAGCTCCGGACTAATGAAACGGAGACACCCCATTCCGTCAGCGAGGTTGTGTGGGGCTCTGCGCATCTGGAAATACTGGTAGGAGGAGGTGGGGACCCCACCTTACCCTCCCATGTCCCTCCCTCCTCCTGCCAGTAATACCAGATGCGCAGAGCCCCACACAACCTCACTCACGGACGGGATGTCTCCGTTTCATGAGTCCGGAGCTGTACATGTACCGTAAATGCTGGCATACAAAACGACCCCTAAACTCCTGGTGAAATTCTCAGTCATAGTATATGTTTGGTGTACAAGACGAGTGCGGAATCTGGACCTAACCCCAACCCAGTCAGTTGTGCGGTGGAGGAACATATGGTCAATGAATATTATCCTGAAATGGAAAAGTGTTTATATTTTCGTGTATGCATCGTGAGGGAGCTTCCCTCAACTGATGGTTTGTTCGGCAAATGTTGACTTTTCAACGGTGCACAGAAAGTTGTTAAGTATTTTCGTGTATGTATCTATTGTTATAGTGTTACAGTACGTGTACAGATGCTACAGAATTCCCCTTACACCCTGTTCAAGGACTATGTGCCGTGACTATACATCCTTTGTAGGGTGGAAACAAGGATCAGGTAGGGTGGCGGGACTACAGTGACAGTGGAAGGTCCATCTCTTGGGTGAGACGCAGTAACATGTGGTGTTATTTGGCTGTTTTTAATTTTTGCAGAAACAATGTGTACATACGTGTGCGCGCTATGTGTATGTGTGTGCGCTAACAGGAAAATATTGAGATTGGAAAGGGGAATATACTGGTATATAAAAAGAAAGAGATGAACAAATTATGGGAGAGATGAGGTGTGGTGAGATGTGGTGGACACACACACACACAGCGCCGTGAATGTGTTGGAGAGTGTTGACATACCAAGACATTATTCATTTTATTTACCGGTATCTTACGGAGGAATATTTAAGAAAGCCGCCGACATGTACTGTACCATAAATTAAATAATAAAACAAAGTGAGAATGGGAAGGATGCATATATGAAAATACCAACTCTCTGTGCACCGTTGAAAAGTCAACGTTTACCGACCAAACCAATAACCATCAGTCACTTGAGGGAAGCCCCCAACCATCACGTATCCATGAAACAAGTATATTATAATTATAAAGCTAATGCCAAAAATATATTGAAGTGCAAGCATCAAATACACAGAATTGGATAGATATAAAGCATTTAGTGAAGTTGAGTTACAGGTAAACTATTTCCTTAAATCTCATCATCTAACTAATACAGACCGATTCACCCCATCATTTCGAAAGCCAAATGTTTTACTCGGCGGATATGACTACCCTCGATTTTCAAGTCACGTTTTATGGCTTCAAAAGTCGTCTGATACGCTGGCATATACGGTATACAAATGTTAATCATGTTTTTTAGATATTTTTTATCAGAATATAAGTCTCCAAAATAAAAGTGGACAAGAAATGGGTGTTTTCAGTTGACAGAAAGTGTGAAAATCAAGGAAGCAGATAATCACAATATTTACCTAAATATCTAAACTTTATCCAATAATAATAATAATAATAATAATAATAATAATAATAATGCCATAACAACAATAATAATTATAAATACCATCTTGGTGTTGTTGTTTACACTATTGTTGTCTCTGCCAAGTACACACAGCCTGGAAAATTTGTATACATAAATAACGTTCCCCATAGGGTAATAATAATAATAATAATAATAATAATAATAATAATAATAATAATAATTAACGGTTTATTGATAAAGGCAGCCCTAAGGCTGAAAATATACATAGAGACAATGATTTACAGTAGTGAATAATGAGTAGCACACAGATTCCCCACGACAGCTCATTTACACATAGAAAGTAAAGAATAGAATTTATTGTGGATCTCTACACTTGAGTTTTCATACTTATCACAAGTGCACATAATAATAATATACATAATACAAAAAAAATTG
This sequence comes from Petrolisthes manimaculis, assembly GCA_034508575.1. Taxonomy (NCBI): domain Eukaryota; kingdom Metazoa; phylum Arthropoda; class Malacostraca; order Decapoda; family Porcellanidae; genus Petrolisthes; species Petrolisthes manimaculis. The sequence continues at coordinate 375,478 of JAWZYT010001970.1, forward strand.
TTATGGAAGAAGCATAAAATACATGTTCATATAAAATTCTCACGTATGGATTCTTTAACAAAAGCACAAATTTATAAATTTAAAATCTTAACAATAGTTGGAATGGTGCGGTTTTTGTAACGGTTTGTCCGGGGAGCTTTGATTGGGATGAGACGGTTGTGGTGACGAACAGCCCTAAGAGGAGGTGGGGCTTGGTCTGGCAGGAAGTGGCGATGTCTTGGGTGGTTCAAGAGCTTTGTAGCGAATTGTTGGAGCTGGTGTTTGTGGAGGTCTGATATGGTGGGGAGGTTTACTTGACTAATTGCATCTTGGTAGTTTGTGTAGTTCAATCCAAGAATAATTCTCAGGGCTCTTTTTTGGACTTTCTCAAGTTTACTTTTCTGTGTCAAGTTAAGTGATGAGGACCATACGGGAGAAGCATAGCAAAGTTTGGGTAGGATGAATGTATTGTAAAGATGTGTCATGTCGCTGGATGGAACTCCAAGTTTCTTTAGTGTTCTTAGTATATGTAATCTATATGATGATAATTGAACTGTGGTGTTGACATGAAGGTCCCATTGTAATTTATCTTGAAGTAGAATGCCGTTATTGCGTATGTTTTTTCTACCTTCATTTCCCACTTTATTTATTATTTAGACCATTTTAAAACTATTTTCTTCTATTGCATTTCCTCTGCAAATACCACATTTCCAAGATAAGGCATATTCAAATTAGCCTGACCTTACCTAACCTAGACCACAGCAGACTACCGGAACCTAACCTGGGCAAACTACTGGGAAATAACCGTGGTAAAGTACAGGAAAGGACCGGGGCAAAATAAGGTAATTGAAAGAATTACTGTTTTATAGCAGTGTTGCCAGATCCGGCTAGGTCTGAATATTTTACCCCGGTCATTTCCTGTACCTTACCAGAATTATTTCCGGTAATTCTTCACAAGAGGTCCACCTGGATTGTTCATACATTTTATACATTTTCATACATATTTTTACTTGTTCTATTCATTGTTACCCATAATATTTAGAGGAGATAACTTGTTTTACTCATACTTGAACTGACCTGACCAAACCAGGACCAAGGTAGACAACCGAGACCTAACCTGGGCAAACTACCGGGACCTAACCTGGGCAGATTACCGGGACCTAACATAGGCAAACTACCGGGACCTAACCTGGGCAGACTACCGGGACCTAACCTGGGCAGACTACCGGGACCTAACCTGGGCAGACTACCGGGACCTAACATAGGCAAACTACCGGGACCTAACATGGGCAGACTACCAGGACCTAACCTGGGCAGACTACCGGGACCTAACCTGGGCAGACTACCGGGACCTAACATAGGCAAACTACCGGGACCTAACCTGAGCAAACTACCGGGACCTAAACTGGACAAACTATCAGGACCTAACATGGGCAGACTACTGGGACCTGAAAACTGGGCATATCTCGAAAACGGGGCATTTCCTAGAGAAACACCATTGAAGAAAATAGTCTTAGAATGGTCCTAATTAGTGGTAAAACATACTAACATATACGTTTTACTGAACCCAGATTTACTGTAAAAATATCTAAAGTAATTCTGTAATAATACCAAAACCCAGTTATTCTGAAATAATACCAATTCTTTCAATAAATACTCATAAGATGTACACTCGCCAGCACTGCCGCGTGGACAGGGGCTCACACATATTCAGATATATAACACCACTGTAATTATTTAGCTCGAAACAATCAACGTGTGTGAGAGTAAGTATCCTCGATACACTAGTACATGATTGATGGGTATTAGGCGCCGCAACATCGAGGTGCTATAGCGCCAGAAAAAAGGTGATAGAGAGGTGTGACAACAAGCAGGAAGGAAATAAAATGAAAAGAGAGACAGTTGAAGAACTGAAAGATGGGAACTATTTAGTCTGGTCTCTCACTGGCGACCTTCCTAGCATGGGAAGCCCTCTCTCCCCGATATCGGGTCAGAGCAGGGGCCAGAGCCCCCTCTAGTCTAGCTCGCCAGGTCTCAGAGACACACAAGCCCCCCCCACCTCGGCAAGGCGGTTCCCGTTGGGGGGGAAAGGGTGCATGAAGTAACTTTGTTGCTTAAGGAACTAAATCAACTGAATCTCTTAAATGTGTGAACCCCTGTACCACGCGGCAATGCTGGCGACTGAACGTATATGAATGTATGTATATTATCATTAAGAGAGAGTAATATTGCAAATCTTTCCCTCTCTATACTTATATTTACACTCTCTTTTCTTACCTGTCTGTATGTGTGTTACCTCTCTCTCTTTTTCTAAGTGAATATAATATAAGGAGAGAGAGGAGAGACAGAGTTTTCTCACTTTGTTTACAATATCGTCGTGGACCTCGTTCTTGCTCTTGCTCTTGCTGTTACAGGTACCCCGGGTGTTTATTCCAGGGATGGCCTTGCTCTTGCTCTTGCTGTTACAGGTACCCCGGGTATTTATTCCAGGGATGGCCTTCGTATCGGCAGCTCCTGTAAATAGAAATCGGAAAAAAATACAAAAAAAAAAAAAATACAATACTACGCATATCTATTCACTTTCTACATTTTGCATACCACATTTTCTCCAAGAATTCTTTCACAGCACCAATCATATCATCTGTGGTCTGCTCACACAAACCTAGCAGTAATATCATCCATTCTCTCCCTGTTAATTCCATTCCATCACATTCCATTTCAGTCAAGATGATCTGCATCATCTCTGTTCTGTCTCTCTCATACTTCTCACATCCCTGGCAGCATCACATGTTCTACCGTTTCATCCTCTCCTGTGTCACACATCTGGCATACCTTGCTTCGGGATTCAGACCATCTATAACTTCTTACATTCACCTCCATACATTGTGCTCTGGCTCCAAAGAGTAGATCACCACCCAGACTTCCCTCATACCACTTCACATACTCTGGACATTCTTTCTCCTTATACCATACAAGAGTTTCCTTTTGTTCCATTTCATTTTTCCACTTTCTTAACCCCAGGCATTTCACTTCTTTGTCAATCTCACTTTTCCACTTTCTTGCATCCCAGTCTAGCCCCTCTCTATTCCTGCTCATTATCTTCCACTCATGCATAATTCCTCTAACTACCATACCATTCATATATACCATTCTCTCACACTTCTTTCCCCATTTGCCGTTTCTAATGTTCCACATATAAACCTTTCTTGCCAGTCTTGTATCCTCCATACGTTCCAGTCTTACTTTGTATCTAAGAATTGCTTTCACCAGTCTTTCTCTGAATGTACTCCATCCCATATCACCTCTCAAAGCTGCTGTCGCTACATACCTTGGTGTATTCAGTGCCATTCTCGCTACTCGGTTCTGTCCCACCTCTAACTTGTCTATCTCACTCTCCTTCCATGCAATAACTTCCATGCCATACATAATGCTCGGGACAGCCACACTCTTCCATACTTCTCTCACCACATCATACTTGCTTGCTCTCAGCCTCACTGCACTTGCCAGTCGTCCAACCCATTGGTTCGTCATGCTAATCTTTTCATTCTTGGTCTTTTCACTTCCACTTGGACTCAGCCATACCCCTAAGTACTTATATTCATCAGTCTGTTTCAGAACATTCTCTCCCACTCTCCATGTATGCTCTCTCTCATCATCTGTTCTATTCACAATCATTACTTGGCTTTTCTCATTACTAAATTTCACACCAAAATCTCTCCCATACCCACCTACAACATCCAAAATCCTTTAAAGTTCCTCTGCTGTTTCAATTATAACTATCACATCATCTGCATACAGTAACATACATATCTTGTCATCTCCAACCCTTACTCCTGCATTCATTCCTCTTGTTCTCATGGCTATTCTTCTGTGTATAAGCTAAATAGGGTTGGAGAAAGTATACATCCTTGCCTAACTCCTCTCTCACTTCTTACCCATTCTGTTTCTAGATCTCCCAGCCGGTACATTTCTCTTGTGTTCTCATACATACTTCTCATAATATTTACTAATTTATCACTCACACCTATCTTTTCTAAGACTCTACATAGCATCTTCCTGTCAACCCTGTCATAAGCTTTCTCTATATCTAAGAAACATAGGTATAGCTTACATCCATCCTTTTTCTTTCTTGCAATCAATTCATTCACCACAAACATATTATCTTCTGCTCTTCTATCTTTACGGAAACCATTTTGCTCTTCACCCAGCACTCTGAATCTCTCAATCCATCTGCACAATCTTTCATTCAACACTGCACTGAAAATCTTTCCCAGTGTGTTCAGTAGGGCTATTGGTCTGTAGTTTCTAAGCTCATTCTTACTCTTACAGCCTCTCTTATGCAGCAACGTCACTCTACATTCATTCCATCTCTTGGGTACTCTCTCTTCTTCCCACACTTTGTTAAACAATTCAGTCATCTTTTCAATCATAAACTCACCTCCATTCTTGTACATTTCATACGGAATATCATCTGGTCCTGCGGCCTTACAATTTTTCTGCCTTTTCACACATCTTTCAACTTCTTCTCTGCTAATTCTTACATTCAGTTCCTCTGCATCCTTCCATTCCAGTGTTACATTCTCTCCTCTTACATCAGTCACCTCACCTACACCTCCAATATTCTCCCAGAACTCTTTTATGACCTTCCTCATTTCTTCCTTGTCAGTTATACATATACCATTTACCTTGAGACTGTCTACACTTTCAGTACTAGACATTCCCTCACCTCTCATAAATCTATACCATTCACGACCACCTTCCAAACCCTTTTCTTTTAGGTTCTGAATCACTCTCCTTTCACATTTTACCTTTTCATCTCTAATCTTGCGCTTAGCAACTCTCTGCTGCTTAACATATGCTGTCCATGCATTCAGGTACTCATTATCAGCTTCGTCACTTTCATGCCTTTTCTTTCTCAACTGCCTACATGTTCTATTTAGTCTTTTCCGCTTTTTCCTTGCATTCTTAATCTCTTCATTCCACCATGGCTTACGTTATCTCTTTCTTCCATTTACTTTTACAAAACCTATCTGGCTAACTGCTGCATTTTTCACATTTTCTACAAATTTTTCATTCACCTCGTTCACATCATGTAGACTTTCATTGCTCCAACTTCTTTCATTCAGGTCAACCTGGAAATCTTCCCAATTTACATCCCTCAACTTCCATTTTCTTTTTCTCTCCTTCACTCTTTTTTCCTTTCTCCCCTGCAACATAGATTCTACCACCAACATATTATGATCAGACACAACATCTATCATCCTGTCTTCATCTATCCACATGCGAGTTACAATTTCTCTCATTCTACCATTTGCTAACATATAGTCAATTGCAGATTCTTGGTTCCTTGCACTCCACGTCACACGTCCCTCTGATAGGGTTTCATTCAGGTTCTCCATATCCATGTCATTTACAAACTCAACAAGCATTTCACCATTCCTGTTCATTTGTTCTCCTAATAAACCAATATGTCCATTCATGTCTCCCATAACAATCACTCTTTCATTTGCATACTCTCTTACAATCTTCTTCAATATAGGTCCTACTGTACTTTTCACCATTCTCTCTCCTTGCTCTCTCACCTTCCACAGTCATGTATACTACTACCATTATAACTCTTTCAGGCCTTCGCTGATTATTCATGCATTCAACTCTCACAGCTAACACGTCCTCACTACTTCCACTGCTTCCAACTTCCAGTTCTTCAACTTTCAAATTCCTTTCTTTCCTGTGGAGGAAGGCTACGCCTCCTCCTAGTTTTTCTTGCTTTTTCCGTCCTTTTCCAATCATCACATACTCATTTCCCTCCATTCGTACCTCATCTCTCAAGTGTGTCTCAGTCAGGCCCACAACATCAAAATTCCACTCACTCAGTTCTTTGCATATATCATCATATTTTCGTATCGGCAGGCGTGCGACGTTATCAGCAGGACTCACTTTTTCAACGACACACAAAAAAGGATCAATATTATTAATTTATTATTATTATCAAGCAGATAGCACACTTACAACCCACCCTGTACAGTCGGCAGCATAAGTTCGCTTCATTTCCACTAGTGTATGTATGACCTATAGTGATGTTGCAACACAATTTGAATGCATAATTGTATATAGACCACAATAAAGCAGAAACCACAGTAAGTGACAGAGAAAAAGCAAAGGTTCTCTCTTGGCAATTTGCCAAAGTGTTTAATCACAGAATCTGATGGAGACTCTCCAAGGGGAAGAATGCAGGGATCGAGTACCACCTCTGCTAAGTATTAACATTAAATTACCAAGGAGAAAATGAGAAAATTAGGAAGGTAATACAGAAAATGAAGAAGGATAAATCACCAGGACCAGATGGGATTCACCCAAGGATAGTGAAGGAGATAATGGAGGAGATCTTAGAGTCACTGGTTATTCTCTTTGAATGCTCGTTCAGCACACAACAAATACCCACTGATTGGAAAATTGCAAATATCACAGCAATATTTAAAAAAAGTGATAAAAGGGACCCAGGAAATTATAGACCTGTGAATCTGACAAGCATTATATATAAATGTATAGAGACACTAATTAGAGATCGAGGAGATGATGACTCACTTAAAGAAATACAACTTGCTCAGTGATAAACAGAACGGCTTTATACCAGCAGGGAGATCTACTGTATTACAACTTATAAAGGTGTTGGATGAGTGGACGAAGACTTTATAAGATCAAGGGAATTCTGTAGATGTAATTTATTGTGATTTTATGAAGGCCTTTGATAGAGTTCCACATAAAAGGTTATTGGAAAAGATCTCCTGCTGTGGTATAAAAAGCAATTATTTAGGCTGGATTAAGGCATTCTTAAGTAACAGAAATCAAAGAGTAGTAGTGAATGGAGAGGCTGCGGAATGGATCATAGCCACCTAAGAGTACTGGTGTCTAGGTGGATATGAATGGATCGAGTGATGTGGTCAGTGGGGTGCCCCATGGCCTGACTCTGTCTTGGGACCATTACTATTTGTAATTTATATTAATGACCAGCTGCCTAGTTGTGTCAGAAACAAAAGCGATATATATCTATATGCTGATGATACTTAAATATTTAGAACTATGGCAAATGATGATGACCATATAAAACTCCAAGAAGATTTGGATGATATGAAACATTGGACAGAAAGATGGTTATTGAGTTTTCATCCAGCTGCCTGATAAGACAAGGTAGGCCTATTTGAGAATTGGTGGATCTAAAAAAAGAGAGAGTGTCATCTTGAAAATGTAATAGAAAGGTCAAGAGCTGAAAAGGATATTGGAGAAATTATTGACGACAAATTGAATTTTTCAGCAGAACATCTCTCAGAGAAAGTAAACAAAGGTAAGCTTAAATGCAGAAATGTTTAATGAATATCTTTTCATTGCTCTTGTCCACCCTCATCTGGAATATGCAAATCAGGTGTGGAATCCCTATCTTTTTAAGGATATTGAGGCAGTTGATAATGTCCAAAGAAGAGCAACTAAACTCCTGCCCAAAGTAAGAACTTGTTATATGAGGAGAGGCTGAGAACACTTAATTAATCTACCAACACTGTCATATCGAGGATCGAGAGGCGATATGATTGAAACATTTAAAATTATCAATGGACTGTACGATAAGGAATGCAGGGAGAAAGTTTTTCAAGAACGGGAAGAGAGTATTACACGAGGAAATTCTACAAAATTATTTAAACCAAGATCACGAATGAACTTAAGGAAATACTCCTTTCCCTGCAGAGTAATAGATAATGTGGAACTCACTGCCAGAGTGGGTCATAAACCAGAAATCAATGGTTTCATTTGAAAAACAATTAGACAAGTTTTGGGACAATAAAGAACAACAATAATTTTATAGGGCCTGAATACCCACAACACCAAGCCATCATACCACTACGGGGCAAATGAGTAATAGGAATGAAGTGGAGCTGGAAGTACAGACTTACCAATTAATAGAGCCTCTTCCAGATGCCTGAATATCATCTGTAAGCATCTGTAAATAAGTTGTAACTTTGTAAGGCACTCAGCAGGCTGCAATCATACCCAGTCTAACCCAGATGATTCCCTGCATTCGAACTCGGCGGCGGCGGCGGCATTTACTGTCTCGGCCTTTATATGTGCACATACTGCACTGACTGGGTGGGGAAATGAACAATGCCAGGCGATTCCGACGCTTTCTACTCCTCACACTGTTGGTCAGAAATTACCGGTATGTATCACGAGTGTACAGTACTATCATCGACTTAAGCAAAAAGTGATAAATTTTTACCCTTACTTGACCTAACCTAACCAAACCTGGGCAAACTACTAGGACCTAACATAGGCAAATTACCTTGACTGTCCAATGTTTACAATGTCAGGAAAACACTGAACTTAGGCTCTGGAGAGCTGAAATTTTCTATATGCTATTATACCAAAAATAAGTGCAACCTCCTCTTAAATTCATTACACATGAACATATTACATTGTCCCCTTGTGAAATATACACAAATTGTAAAGGTTTGCCACGTAGACCTTTTATGCAGATATACCTTTTATCGTTATAACCCAAGCATTATTCTCCTTCCAACCACCACGATTTTGGCCCAGCAGTAAGCTGTGTGGGCACGTAGCCCGCCAGACTTCACCAAAATGTAACCCCCGGCGTTGCTTTGAAACTATAACAGAGATTTGTACTGCAAGAAGAGAATAATGGTCCACTGCTTCAAAATGAGCCTGAAACACTTTGGCGAGGTCAATACTGCAAACATATGAATAAGTGCAAATTCTGAGAGGTAACAAGAACATGAAGGAAACCCTTCAAAAGCTCCGGCTCTTAATGATTCAAGTGAAATAATAAAATATCCATATGTAAAGGTCTCAAAAATATTAATTATGTTTTATCTGGATTTTCGTATTCATATGGTTATATTGAAATTTTGAAAATGAACCCTTTTTATTGAGGGTGAACCCCTCGGTTGATCCCCCTCTCGGTTGAACCTCTTAAATATTGGTTGAACCCCTTTTAAGAAGTGGTCACCCCAAGAAGAAAACAAGAACATGAAGGAAAACCCTTCAAAAGCTCCGGCTCTTAATGATTCAAGTGAAATGAGTGAGTGAGTGAGTGAGTTGAACCCCTTTTAAGAAATGGTCGACCCAAGAAGAATGAGTGAGTGAGTGAGTGAGTGAGTCAGTTGAAGCATTTTAGAAGTTGTCGCCCCAAGAAGAAGAACAAGAACAATAATTACGATAAGACCTTGAGCTCTCGGCTGAGGCCGTTATTAATTTTGGCCCTTCACCAAAGGCAAAGATGAAGCTTCACCACCATCATCACACATTTAAGATGATGGTAGATGTGCATGGGCAGGTCCCTGCCCAGCCAGGCCGTTGGGCCAAGACCTTGAATACCGCCTTCTCGACTAATGGCAGAAGGCTATAATATAGCCTTCTTCCCTGGAAGGTGAATTCATATTATGATTTCACCTTGTAGGGAAGTTCTTGTCCTTTTCGGGATAACGGACTCGATCTGACTATTGTCCTCCGAGGCCTGGCCTGAGAAATTTTTTGATGGAATACCTTGATATGAAGTACAGTATACTGCATTGTCTACAGGCACACATGTGAGGGCAATTAACATAAACACGAGGCCAGAGCAAAGCAATCATAAATACTTATAACAATAACAGCTTCTACTTTAAGATTCATAAATATAGATGTCTGCATTGACACTTGATAATTCATAAATAGGCTACTACACGGGTGCTATGTCCCAGCATAGACACACTAACTCGGACTCCAGCAGGATTCACAGACATCTCCCCATCCGGACTTCTGGACAGCCACCAGCGACGCTGCTGCCACACACTGCAGCGACGCACCTGGACTGACGGCTGCTGGTACAAGAGGCCCATGTTGTAAGCTTCTCTACCACGTGTACGCTCGCTACTTAGGCCTAGTCTGTCCTGGTCCTGGAACAATATACTACGTTATACGTACAGTTAAACCTCGTTATTTCGGACCCCGTTATAACGGATTTCTGTTATAACGGACACAATCTGCTGGAGATTTTTTTCTGAATTTTGGTTTCTCTATTTTTTTCTATTATATTATTTACATTATTTACACATCATTACATACCTATTTATGTATATATACAGTTGACTCGCGAATAAATCCGAGGAGTTCTTATACAAAATGAGTGAAATCATTATGAACATGTCACGAAATAATATCACTGTCGTCTGCGAAGCGTGTGTGTGTGTGTTGCCACCACTTCTCCCTCACTCCTTCCCCCCCCCCTACCCTCAGTCTCCATTCACCCTAGCTCAAGGTCAAGGGAATATAGGCCTAACATGGGTTGTCACCTTGTGTTTGACTCGCTCATTTTTAGTAATTTATGAGTTAACCAGCAGCTTCATGTCAGGTGGTGCATTTACAAAACAGAAGGTCATATCCTTCCATATCAAGAAGGAAGGTGTTTCTCGAACAGAGAAAGGAGAAGGAAACACCAGTGTGTGTGGTTGATAAAAGTAAACAAACGATATCACACACTATCTCCCCTCTTCCCCCTACTCTCCCCCCTACCACCTCCACCACCACGGATGTCCCACACTCATTTCAGTCATTACTCAAAATTGCGTTATTCGAGAGTCAACTATATCTATATTTTGTTGTAATTTTTGTACATACACTTTTTTTTTTTTTGTACCCCTCGTAAAAATTCGTCGCTATAACGGTCAAACCGCAAAAACGGACACCATCTTCCCCCTATTAGTCCGTTATAACGAGGTTTAACTGTACTACCTTCCTGTGCTACAACTTGTTCTGTAATAAACCATGTACCGGTAGTGAACCATGTAACCAGTGAGTTTGAACACCCTTAGGAATAATGGAACTACTTATTCCTCCACAATAGCATGGTACCGGCGGTACGATGTCTTTACTGTTTATCTATAATATAAAGTCATCATACCAGTACCATGCCATCGTCAGCACCATGAATGTTCTCTCTTTTTGAATATGATCCTTAGTATAAAACTAGAATATGTAAAATGACAGAAACCTTTAATTAAAATGTCTATAGGCCTACACTAATGACAATTTCTTTGTGTTCCAGATGCAGTATACAGTATAAGAAAAAAAAAATGTTAACGCTTTTAATATAACTAGTTATACTCAATGTATAAGGAAGATAAATTCAAGAACTAGCAATTCAAAGGAGACAAAATGAGGTCTGGTTCTATGCTGCCATTGGTAGTTGCGGTCATGGTACTCATGTTAGACTCCTGGGGAAGAACATTGACCGTGCCATCCCACAGTGACCTCCAAACACCGAGGCAAATCAGATCACCAACCAGGGACCGAGAACATGCTTCCTGTAGCGGTCACACTGATGCCGATAATAGAACACATTTCAACTGTCCAACTCGTCAAGCATTTTACAATTTGGCAGCTGAGGTAATAATAATTTCCCCATACAGTATATATTGTGTTCTTGTCAGTACAGTAATTGGCAAACATATATTTTATATTTATACTACATATGATCCTTTTCTGTGGCTCTTTTTAACAATAACCGTATTATCAAGTTCCCCAAAGCCAGAGGAGATATGGAACTCACGTATTAAATGTACTTTTCCCATACAGGGCCCCAGGAAGGAAAATGTGTCAGTGAGCATTGCTAGGGTCGATGGTGAACTGAGTCTGAAGCCATTTGACAACCTCACCTTGACTCAACTTGGACTAAGCCAGGCCAATGTCACCTATTTCACTCCCCAGATGAAGGTCAGCACATACTGTTCTCTGTAGTCCACCAGTCAGTTATTTACTATCATTAAGGGGATACACTCTAGCTCCTCTTTTTTTTATGGTAGGTTAGGTTCCTGAAGGTGTCTCATAAAGTGAATTTCGCATAAAGTAAATTATACATTTCCATAAGAAATAATGGTACTTTAACTTGAAATTTGAGACTCCTTGTTCGTGTTATTTTAAGAGTTCGTGTAAATAATTATTGCTTTTTTTTTTTTTTTTTCATGATACGCACTATTTCAAATTCGCATAATTTAAACTCGCATAAAAAGAGAGGAGAGTGTAGTATACTTTTAATAGATTGGAGCTAAGAGCCTTGATTCCTCCACAGCACAGTATGCCAGGAAACAAACCCAGATGAGGAAAAATAATGGTATCCTGTTGCCTAGAATAATTTGGAGAAATCATAAGCTCCAGATTTACCACCCAAAATAATGTGCTATATACTCTCTTAATTAATACCTTGCCCTTGCATTCCCTTGATAACTCCAATAAATCCCCATACATATATACTGTAGTGGAGGTATTGCCTGTAGTGATGTGGGCAATCTTTCAGTTCTTTAACGGCCCCTCTTTTCTTTCTGTATCCTTCCTGCTTGCTCTCTTACCTCTCTGTCATTTTCTTCTAAGAAAGGATAGCCAAGGTAGATTTTCAGGTTACTATACTCTGTTCAAAATTTGTTTTCCTTTTGGCCTCTTATGCTTAGATAGATAGAAATAGATAGATAGATAGATAGAAATAGAGACAGATAGAGATAGATAGAAAGATATAGATAGAAATAGATATAGATATAAAGATATAGATAGAAATAGAGACAGATAGATAGAGGAAAATGGAACACAAGTTTTGAACAGAGTATAGTAGTATAGCCTACTTCTACACATCATCTATTTAACCTTTTCAGAGATGGATTTTCTCTTTTCCACCTGTCGTCTTATAGCCTACATACATATTGCAAGTTTAGAGTCAAAACATAGAAAAATATTCGTTAGTGTATTGTAACCGGCTGAACTCTATGTGTAACCGAAAACAATCATTCAAGACTTTAAAGCCAGTATTAATGATGTTTCACTCCTATACTGTTAGTGCCAGATTTACTCATGTGGATTCCCAGGGCAGTTTGTATGTGGAGACCCCAATGATCTATCTATCTATCTATCTATAGCTCTGACGCCTCGTTCCCTCCGGGAACTCCCTCCAAGGGGGTGGCCACGGCAGAAGTGTCTCCAGTTTTCCCTGTTCCAACACTCCCTCCTTACTTGTTCAAATCCTCCTCTGACCCTTACGTTTCTCTCCTTTACATACTCTTCCACTCTGTTCTGCCATCTAACTGGAGGTCTGCCTCTCACACCACATCCCACAACTTCACTTCCATACACCATCTTTACAAACTCTTCACCTTGCATTCTCTCTACATGTCCAAACCATCTTAATGTATTACACTTCACTCTCTCAACCACTCCACACTCAATACCAATTGCCTTCTCACTCATACCACATCTCTCGTACACACTCTCATTACTTTCTCCATCCCACCTAGACTCCCCACACCCCTATGATGCAATCATTAAATTTTTAGCAAATGGTTCGGCTTTAGGAGGGTCATGACAAAACCACCTCCAAGTTCATGTAGCCTCTCTGTTTTTAATTGTTCTTTTATAATGTTCCCTGGTTATATTTCATTAATCGTGAAACACAATTTATTACATAAAGACATTTTACGATATACCGTAAGCAGTCCGTACCTGTGAACATTTTATACCAGTACAATTATCTGCTCTTAGATATTTTCTCTTACATTCCTTCCATTCTGCCTTAGATGTATTGACCATGCCTGAATGTGGTTTTCCTGACAACAACTTTACCATATGTAACTAGCAGATCAGCACCGAGTGATACTATTACTGTACAGTACTGTATATATTAATAATATTATTGTTATACTTATGCCTTCCTGCCACAGACCATTCCTCTGCTGAGGGAGTTGGACCTAAGTGACAACCCTGACTTCATAGTTTCATCTTTTGCTCATCTGGGAACACTGCCGGTACTGTACTGGTTGTCTCTGCACGGTACCAATCTCTCCTCGGGTAAGAGGGTGGTAATTTACAGTGGAATATAGATACCTAAATTGCAAGAAATATGAAAGAGAGGAAATATGATTATAGTGTAAATATGTATCACAGAAAAAGAAAAGATAGATATAGATAGGTAAGAGGGTGGTAATTTACAGTGGAATATAAAGATAATGTACTTAGGCTAAATGGTAGGGAGGCTTATTATATAAAAAAAGTTTTGTTTGAAAAGAAACTTAATTTATTGTGATTTACTACAGTACTGGGTAAGAGGGTAGATGTAAGAATATTTCAGGTGGTGTGTGGTACCACACTACTACTGTAACATATTCTAAGATTAATTGCGAAATGAAAGGAATTAAAAGCCTAACTTATGTTTATTGACATTGGTTAGGTTCCTCCTAAACTTTAATCTTTTCCAGTGTGTATTATTGCAGTGACAGCTAACCTTTGCTCATATAATTGTTTCATTTCCATCTTGTACTGTTTTCTCATGTAGGTCTACATGTACAGTACTCTTCCCCATTTCAAAGACATGGCACTTTTTGGCATTGAGCTTTATTTCCAGTACTATTTCCAATTATACAATTTGTCTGTCTATGCTGTATTGCTGTGCAATTTCTTGCAGCTATTTATGCTCTTGGTGTTTCATCACTTGGGGCACTCCACTTTGTGTGTGTGTGTGTTTATATTTTCATCAGTGGCTGCACCTAGCCAGTTGTATGTTTTCCACATGTTTGACATTTCATGTGTAATCTGTTGCTGTGCTTAATAGTTTACAAAGATAAAATCTGTTAGACAGTACTGTACTAAGATTATCTGAGAAATGGCCAACTGTAGTGTGTCAGGTGAATTATAAACTTCATAGACACTGTAGTTATTCGGGGTTAACAGACTTTAGAATACTCGATATACTTTATTGGTTGGGCACAGGGAGTCACACAGAATAGGAGGTTGGTGACTTGGTGGTGGTATGCACTGTGCAGGTGTGTCGGTCGGTCCTCTTCGCCAGAGCTCGCGTGTGGTGTCTGTGGTAGGTCGGAAGCCAAGTGAACGAGCCGGTCATCACTGACCCCTTTTATTTGGTGGGCCCAGGTTCCCGGATGTGGCGTGGGTCACAAAGGTATACTCAGCCGTATGTATGCAGGTACACGGCTGAGTCATTGGTGGGGCAAGGTGTGGAGGACACAGATGTTATCCCTAGAGAGCTGGGGAGGGGATTATTGGACTCACCTAGGTTAAGAATAGACCCAGGAGTGGCCATAGTGTGTGTGGTCACTACAACACCATGTACTTATGTTCATGGACACGGTTACACAGATAATGGCCAAACTGATAGAATGAAAAATTACCAAGTTTTTTGCCCATATGAACTGACAGTAAGACATTGTTGTGTTACAGAAATATGGTTGAAAGATGTGATGGATCAGGCAAAGAGTCTCCAACATCTAGACATGTCCTCTACTCACCTCACTCACTTGAACTCTACAATCTTTCATCACAGTATGATGAGTTTACCACCATCCGCATACAAATTTATATTTATACTATTCCAAAATATTCATACTTTTACTCAAAAATGCCACTGTAAAGTATTTTCCTATAGTTTAGCATCAAGATGTCGGTTATCTTACATGGCAGTTTTGTGACTTACTAGTGAAAGGTAAGTATTTGTTTCTACAAACAAGACAGTTTGAGGAACTTCAACAACAACAAAATGATGAAAGCATCTTAGCTGAATAGCCTTACTGCTTGTTTTTACTTGCCATGACATAGAGTCATATTCTCTAGGAGTCTAGAGCATGCGCAGACAACCTCCAGCCCAAAGTTCTATTGTCTGGACACATTTGAATCTTGGCCGCTAAGATACATTGAACCAAACACTACCGTTAATTAAGTACCATTACCGCATCATTCAGTAATGCCCCTACAGGTATTAGGTTTTTCCACCTTGACCTGTGTTTTTGTTACTTCACCAGGGTGTGCAGTACACCCATCTAGTTTTGTTTTTATATATAGACTGTCTCTCTTACTCTCAATATATTACTGGTACAGTATTGATGATCTTCAATCTTTTTTTAAAGGTAAAATATGGTTTGTTTAGTAACATTACCAACAGTATGCAATACAGTACTGTACAGTACATGTCTCATTAACTGTATTTAAGTTATATGTTTTGTTTTTATTTTTCAACCTGGGTAACTTGTGTTTAGTGTCATTGTCTCATTTCAGAAGGAATTTGTACGTTTCGTAGAAATAAAGGAAGCTGACGGGCGATTTCAAGCTTTGTACTTCTTAGTTTGTTAATTTATATTAATTTATTCTTTGCTATGTTAGGAAATAATTTCATGTATCACATATTTTAATAGGAATTCGTTATTTCTTATATAGTAGTTTATTTTTGGAAAGGAAATAAAAATATAATATATTGCTTATCAGGCATTTAACTTCAACTGTGGCGTGCGTCCTTATCGTAATAATCTCGTCTGGCCTGAGACATCAAAAGGTTGCCCAACTTTTCTCTAGGGCGATGTTGCATGAGAAAAAATGTACACCAGCCCTTTGATGAATAGACATTGGTATCTGTGCATTCATTAATAAACATATGAACTTCCAAAACCCGTATATACACTCTCCTCTCTTTTTATGCGAGTTTAAATTATACGAATTTGAAATAGTGCGTATCATGAAAAAAATTAAATAAAAGCAATTTACACGAACTCTTAAAATAACACGAACAAGGAATCTCAAATTTCAAGTTAAAGTACAGTTAAACCTCGTTATTTCGGACCCCGTTATAACGGATTTCTGTTATAACGGACACAATCAGCTGGATATTTTTTTTCTGAATTTTTGTTTCTCTATTTTTTTCTATTATATTATTTACATTATTTACACATCATTACATACCTATTTATGTATATATACAGTTGACTCGCGAATAAATCCGAGGAGTTCTTATACAAAATGAGTGAAATCATTATGAACATGTCACGAAATGATATCACTGTCGTCTGCGAAGCGTGTGTGTGTGTGTGTGTGTGTGTGTGTTGCCACCACTTCTCCCTCACTCCTTCCCCCCCCTACCCTCAGTCTCCATTCACCCTAGCTCAAGGTCAAGGGAATATAGGCCTAACATGGGTTGCCACCTTGTGTTTGACTCGCTCATTTTTAGTAATTTATGAGTTAACCACCAGCTTTATGTCAGGTGGTGCATTTACAAAACAGAAGGTCATATCCTTCCATATCAAGAAGGAAGGTGTTTCTCGAACAGAGAAAGGAGAAGGAAACACCAGTGTGTGTGGTTGATAAAAGTAAACAAACGATATCACACACTATCTCCCCTCTTCCCCCTACTCTCCCCCCTACCACCTCCACCACCACGGATGTCCCACACTCATTTCAGTCATTACTCAAAATTGTGTTATTCGAGAGTCAACTGTATCTATATTTTGTGGTAATATTTGTACATACACTTTTTTTTTTTTTTACCCCTCGTAAAAATTCGTCGCTATAACGGTCAAACCGCAAAAACGGACACCCTCTTTCCCCTATTAGTCCGTTATAAGGAGGTTTAACTGTACCATTATTTTTTATGGAAATGTATAATTTACTTTATACGAAATTCACTTTATGCAACCCCTTCAGGAACCTAACCTGTAATAAAAAAAGAGGAGAGTGTATTCTGAATCTCCATCACCAGGCAAAGGTGTTGGTATGACGTGACATGATGTAACTCGAAGTCAAATTTATGTCATTTACAGTAAATACGCTAAAAAAAACGGGGTTACACTCCCTAAACTATATATTCTGATTTTTATAATGTAACATGAAGTAACTAGAAATAAAAAAAAATCACGAATATCCTTTTTATCGGTTAAAACCATAAAGAAGAACTCGCACGAAAGTTTTACGTTTGAGCTACTAAAATCACACGCCAAATGTACCGCTCGAACAGAAACTCGAACGGATTTTTTCTGTTCAAGCTGCTACATCATCATCATCATCATTTTGGTTTAACCTCCGTATTTTTCCATTTAGGGTGGGGTTGGACGGCTGATGACTGTTCTCCACATCTGTCTATCTTGTACCATATGTTCTTCTATTCCCATTAAATTCATATCTTCCATTACACACCACCTCCACTTTTTCTTGGGCCTTCCCACCGGTCGCCGGCCCTCGACTCTCACCTCCTCCACCTCACAGTTGCTTGCTATACTATAAGATGTCTCCGTAGTCCTTATTCATGTAGGCATCTTTCCAGGGCAATGCCGGGTAAAGTCATGGTCTAATGTACTGCAACACCTTCCAATGAGATGGCTTCGAAAAATGATCCGAAACTATAGCTGTTGGTGTGTGCAATTTTGGTTCATAAAATTAACTCAAATAGCTCGCTTTTATTCACCAGGTTGCAGTACATTAGACCATCACTTTACCTTTATAAAATTGCAATATGTATCCCAAGTTTTGAGGAAGAGAATACAGTTTCAGCAACGAGTGAGTGAAATATCCCGAGTATGTATAATTTTACCGAACAACATTGTATAGGCCAGGAAGAATAACTGTTTTTTGTAGGCTATAATGTATTTAATATAATTATTGTTTACTAATAATCTGACTCTTGCAGTACTAAACTCCGTTCAAAACTTGTGTTCCATTTTCCTCTATCTATCAATCTCTATTTCTATCTATATCTTTATATCTATATCTATTTCTATCTATATCTTTCTATCTATCTCTATATGTCTCTATTTCTATCTATCTCTTATCTGTCTATCTATCTATCTATCTATTTCTATCTATCTAAGCATAAGAGGCCAACGGAACACAAGTTTTGAACAGAGTATAGTTCAGAATTCGTTCAGTCTGAGCCAGTGCTTCAGACAGTGCTGGGATTAATTCTTAAGGGGGTTTGGAATAGGGGACAGGCTTGGGGGGTTTTGGGGGGGTGCGGGAGTGGGGGGACAGGCTTGGGGGGGTTTGGGGAGGTTAGAGGGGTGCGGGAATAGATTACAAGCTTTCTACCCACCCCAAGCCTGTCCCCCTATTCCCGCACCCCCCAGTCCCCCCTCAAGCCTGTTCCCTATTCCCACACACCCTTAGGCTCATATTAGTTTCATAAAAGGTTAGAATTGAATATGTGCTGCATAAAATAGTTATATTTTATTCTTAATGGACCTACAACTTAAGGGGGAGTGGGAGTAGGGGACAGGCTTGGGGGGGTTAGGGGGGGTGCGGGACTAGGGGACAGGCTTTCTACCCACCCCACACCACCACACCAAGCCTGTCTCCTTATTCACGCAACCCCCAATCCCCCCCAAGCCTGTCCCCTACTCCCACTCCCACTTAAGAATGAATCTCTCATAATTTTTTTTATATAATTCATCCTTGAAGCTCAGCCAGAATTATCTTGAGGAAGAAAATGTCAATGTTTTTCTCCTATTCTTAATATATATGAGCTACATATCAGTTGTTAATACATGTATGAGCAATTGCTGTACAAGATACCTTATGTTTTTCTGTTTATGTTCATAAATTAATTTTCCACAGAATCTGACAACACTGAATATTGCTGATAATGAGCTTCCCACCATCAAACTTGACAAAGGTATCAAAGGACTTGTCCATTTGTTTTAAGGACCCTGTGATCGTGTAGGTATAGGAGATTTATTGATGACTTGTCCATTTGTTTTAAGGACCCTGTGATCGTGTAGGTATAGGAGATTTATTGATGACTTCTGATTACTCCTGACAGTACCACGAAAAAGAGTTCTTCAATAATACAGTATAGGTCGTGTTTCGTGGCAATATTTGAAGGACTCGCTAACCTCCAATTTCCTGACTACATCACAGGGTCCTTAAGAATGATCCTCTGTGCTACATATAGAACATACATCCATACTTTTTTTTACATACTTTGGGGTCCTGGCTTTGTATCCTGTAATAATAGATTGTGAGGCTGTGACTGATATATATGACAAATGAACACACAGATACTGTTTTTTATAATCCACAGTGAAGTTCTTACAATCCTACTTTGGAGGTTAACAACATCCCTGTTATAATTACTCAGATTGAATTTAACCTCACCAAAGGCTTTTAGGGAATGATGATGATGATAGATTATGGCAAGTTAGTTAGGAATTTATACAAGGGGGATGAATAGAAGAGTAAGAGATATGCAGTTTAAACGAGGGAGAGTGAGAGACACATAGAGGGGAAAAAATGGAAGCGAGATACAGTACTGTATTAATAAAGGGCATAAGTGGAATTTGTGATTGTGGAAAAATATTAAGGCTGTATAACAAGCTATACTGAGTATGGTACTGGAGGAGAGAGGTGTTTGTATATAAAATAAAAAAGTTGTTATTATTACCACATCAGATCTGTTGAGGCAGCTGACCTCCCTCAACCTGTCTGGGTGTAGACTGGAGGAGGTTTTGGTGGTACAACAACTACCTGGTCAGCTCAGGTCCCTTGATCCAGTGTCTCCTGTTTCAATACGCCTTCAGTACCTCAACTTACAGCACAACCGCCTCACACATCTCCCAGAGTCTCTTATTGCCATTGTCTCTGCAAATAGTGCCAATCTCAATATTACAAGTAAGTTATATACAGTGGTGTTTCTAGCATTAAGGCAAACAAAATTATAAAGGAAATAGGCAGGTCTTATAAAATAAATGTACAATTGGCCTCAGGAATTCATACACAGAGGATTAGTTATAAGGTGTCTTTACTCTACTCCTAATGTAGGGATTGTTCTGTTGACTGATGTAAATATTACTCAAACAACATTACTAGATAGGTACTGTATGGTGTTAAGAAATTAATTGACTAAGTTTTCTAGTTGTTACCAAGCCCTTGATGACACAGTGGTGTATACAAATTTAATGACGTGAATTTAAAAGTAGGCTGTAAGCATAATTGTGGCACAGAAATTAAAAATAAGACATGAAATTATAAACTACGCGTGGATGCGGAACAAGTTAGCTAAGGGTGAAAAAGTCACTTATATTGCACATTTATTTGGGGTTGTGGGTTTGTGGAGGCTGCAACAAGTGTTTGTGTGCCTCTCATGTCAAGATGATCCCTGATTTTAAGGACTTTGGTTTCATAGTGTAGGTGGTCTGTAGGTGTGGTAGCTGTGCAGTGATTATCTTCATCTAACTGTTGGATAGATTTTGTGAATGTGGATACTGTACTCAGCTTTTGAAAAATAATGACGCCTTACAAATGTGGTTGGTTGGGAAGCTAACAAACAAACAAATACCACTGTGCAATCGACCCATAAATAATGAAGCCTTACAAGTGTGGTTGGTTGGGAAGCTAACAAACAAACAAATACCACTGTGCAATCGACCCATAAATAATGAAGCCTTACAAGTGTGGTTGGTTGGGAAGCTAACAAACAAACAAATACCACTGTGCAATCGACCCATAAATAATGAAGCCTTACAAGTGTGGTTGGTTGGGAAGCTAACAAACAAACAAATACCACTGTGCAATCGACCCCCTGTGTATGAATTCCTGAGGCCGACTATACATTCACTAAAAATGAAAGACGTCATTTATGAATTAAGCATAATTCATATTTTGTACAAAAATTTAAGCACTAGGCAATTTCTCTTTGCAATCATATTATAACCTAATTATTACTACTAAAACACACTTTGGGCTATCATGGTCATCTAGAAGATATATAGATAAATAGACACACAGAGAAATAAAGGATAAAAGCCCTTACAAACCATGGTGAAATTCCATCATTATGTATTTTATTTTGGGGGGCTAACCAGCTAGGGGGCCAAGCATATTTCTAGGGGTCCCATTGCCCCCCTTGGCTCCTCCCTAGAAACACCACGGGTTATATGTACAGTTGCCAAAATAGGTATAGAGACAAATCTTGATAGAACTTTAACCCTAGTAATATCCACAACTTTTTGTAGGGACTATAAGCATGTATAACAGAAGGAAATATACATATCCTTCTATAATACATACTTATAATCCCTACAAACAACTATGGACATTAATATATTTAATGTTGTATCAATAGTTGTCGCAATACCTTTTTTGGCAACTGTACCATACGATAAACCAATTTAGTGATGCTTTTGATTAATTGTTTATTTCAAGTTAAAGTTTTTCCACTGGGTATATAATAAACAAGTCATATTAAAGATACTCAAAGCCTAATTATTACTATGTGGTTACAAATATATATACTGTATTGTATTATATAATGATCCAGACTTGTTAAATAAGACATGTTTCCTATTAGTTGCCAGTACTTAATGGGTAACATAAAACTCCCTAACTTCGGACTGCGCCATAACTTCGGACATTTCGCAAAAAAAATTAATAATTCAAGTGTAAAATGTTGTAAAAAAGTAATCTTTATGGAACACTAAGGAGTTTAAATTAATGGTTTCATTTATTTATCATTTGCTTCACTTTAAAAAATCTACCATTCACAAAAGCTCTGTTCTTTTCCAGATAACTTGTGGAGTGAATCATGTACAAGTTGCTCACTGTACCACCTGTGGAAGTATGCCTCAGATTCCCCTCACTTGGTGGAGGGTTGGGAGGCCTTACAATGCTTCAAACCCATTGATGCCCTGTCTACCTGTGGGTGGCAACAGTGTCCGCCTGGCTGTTCCTGCAATTCCCACACCAGAGTAGTGGACTGTCAGCATGCAGGTGTGGAGGAATGAGTTCTCACACTTAGTCTGTTTCGATCTCATTATTTTCATATTTCATTTCCAACTCCAAATGTAGGCTTTATGTTTGTGTGAATGTCTAGGTGATCACACACATATACATGCATGTATCCACACACTCTATATTGAGAAATGTGAGGGTGGCATTCACTTATTTGAATGTGTAGATATTTAGGAAATTTATGTATCAGTGATCCATCCAAGGTTGGAACATGCAGGAGTAGTATGATCACCACACAAGAAGGAAAGATTGAAATAATTCATAGAGCAGCAACAAAGTTGGCCCCGTGCTTGAGTGATTTATCTTTTGAGGAAAAACTGTCAGGACTTGAGCACCCTAGAAGCAGAAGTGGCCAATGCAAGGAATATCCATGAAACTAAAACTAAGCTTGATGATAAGTAGTACAGTATAGATATAGGACAATGTGAGCATAGCTTGTATGTCATAACTATACTCTGTTCAAAATTTGTGTTCCTTTTGGCCTCTTATGCTTAGATAGATAGAAATAGATAGATAGATATAGATAGTTAGATAGATAGAAATAGATATATATATATATAGATAGAAATAGATAGATATACTGTAGATAGTTAGATCGATAGATAGAAATAGATAGATATATAGATAGATAGAAATAGCAATGGATAGACAGATAGAAATAGCTAGATAGATAGAGACTAGTAGAACACAAATTTTGAACAGACTATAGGTAGATATACACACACCAAGACTGCTAGACTGGCACCCTGACGTAGCTGCATGGAATATTCTAAAAACAATGTGTGAATACAGTATCACCTGATTACTGACTGACTTATACAAAAAGCATTATTGATTGGGTTCACAATGTATAAAGGCTTAGATTGAATAAGTACTGTAGTTCCTTTTTGTTTATAAGATAGAATACTGTATGTGAATAATGTACTGAGGTGATGATATACACACATCAAGGAGAATATTTACTGTATGATCTTATATAGCTGATAAAATTCTGATGGGGGTCCAGTCACCTCCTGGAATCTTGATATCCCTGCCTTCTCATTTCCTACATGTGGAACAGTGCTGTACTCTCCTTCAAAGGCATTGTTTCCTGTACACTCTCCTCTCTTTTTATGCGAGTTTTAATTATGCGAATTTGAAATAGTGCGTATCATGAAAAAAATTAAATAAATGCAATTTACACGAACTCTTAAAATAACACGAACAAGGAGTCTCAAATTTCAAGTTAAAGTACCATTATTTCTTATGGTAATATACAATTTACTTTATGCCAAATTCACTTTATGCGACACCTTCAGGAACCTAACCTAACATAAAAAAAGAGGAGAGTGTATGTAACACCACAATCACATCCCCTCACAGAGAAGCCATAGTACAGTATATTATACCCTTTGTTGATTTTTAATTTGAACGTTTCGATATCGATTTATTCTCTGTATTGGAAAACTTATTAAGCAATATCTTTCCACAACTTTACCCCGTATCCTGGAAAGGAATGGAAGGGAGTAATAAGGAACCCGGAGATATCTGTAACTGTAGTATAGAGTACCATATTGATGATTAATCCTATACTCTGTTCAAAACTTGTGTTCCATTTTCCTCTATCTATCTGTCTCTATTTATATCTATATCTTTATATCTATATTTATTTCTATTTCTATCTTTCTATCTATCTCTATCTGTCTCTATTTCTATCTATCTCTTATCTGTCTATCTATCTACCTATTTATTTCTATCTATCTAAGCATAAGAGGCCAGCGGAACACAAGTTTTGAACAGACTATAGCAAAGCAATATAACATTTTTAATCCATAGGTAGATTGGTAGAATATATGATAGCCAAAGATATATACAGGTACAGGTACTGTATATTATAATGAAGAGAGAATGACAAGGATGATAGATTTTCAGAACTACAGGTTATCCCCATGGTGGGTCCGGCTGAGGCTCATTATCTCCTTCTGTCAAACAACAACTTAAAAACCTACGAGGCATCCATTCCCCAGCCTGGTGTAACCTCACAACTCTCAATGTGCATAACAACCAACTCACTGCTCTCGGTAAGTGACTGACATACCTCCGTGGAAACTATTTTGTATCTTTATAGGCAAATTGTGTAACTTCAATTAATTGAATTCTTCAAATTCCTGTAAACAGAACATAAAGTGAAAATGTCTTGTTTAAAACTTTTATTGTCACACTTTTAGTTATACTGTAACTTTGAAAGTTATGTAATCAAAACAGCATAGCTATCAGCTGCTATATCTTGTTTTCTTCATGGTTTTAAATATTCTCTCTTTCAAAGGCAATTCTAACTTTGGGAAAAGTCAGAAATAGCAGAGATCCAAATCTGGGTTGTAGGGTACAGTACCTTACTTGATAGGACCTGAATGATGTGATGTTTTTGCCAGAAAAGCCTTTATGAGACATGATGAATGAGAAGGTTCATTATGATGATGAAGTTGCCAGTCACCATTGGCTTACATCTGCAGCTATTTTCTTCACAACACTAACATCTGTGAAAACCCAACAATCAGTCAGAATTGCATTGAATGGAAAGGTTTTTCAGACTGTGAACAAGATTATTGAGAATGTGATGAGGCAACTGATGGCGATTTCAAAAGAGGATTTTCAGGAATGTTTTAAAAAGTGGAGAAGATGGTAGAGGAGATAAGTGTGTAAGGGTCCAAAACTTAACATTGCCTTAAGGGGGAGTGGGAGTAAGGGGACAGGCTTGGGGGTTTTGGTGGGTGCGGGAGTAGGGGGACAGGCTTGGGGTGGGTGGGGGCTAGGGGGGTAGAAAGCTTGTCTCCTATTCCCGCACCCCCCCTAACCCCTCCAAGCCTGTCTCCCTATTTCCGCACCCCCCAAGCCTGTCCCCTACTCTCACACCCCCTTAAGAGGCTACTAAAATTTTCCTCTATGACGGAATACTTTCAGGGCAGATTTTGCATTATAGTAAATGTCAGCCTGTTGTGAGAGAGTTAATATAAATGATTAAAAGTGAACCATGGAGTACAGTATATATTTTAGACAAGCAGTGTTGTTTGATGTTTGTCAGTTATGTACAGTTGCCAAAAAAGGTATTGCGACAAATCTTGATAGAACTTTAACTCTAGTAATATCCACAACTATTTGTATATTGTTACAAACCCAGGAACTCTAGAGGTCGCCAATTAAGTAAAATACTAGATCTTAAAAACAATACAAGTTTATTTTAACATTAAACACATTTATCCCATGAATATCAAATCCCACTGAATTCACGTAACCCAAACCATCCAACATACTCAGTAGATTGCTCAATAACGTAATCGTAACCCAACAATAACACAAACAATAATATATCCAATAATACCCTCGTAATATATATAAGACACAAGACAATAGTAATACCCTAATAATACACATACAGTTAATACTAATAATACACACAATAATATACGGAATACTAATAATACACTTAATAATAATAACACACTTAATAACGCAATAATGTAAGACACTTAAGACACCAACAATGCAAGACACGTAAGACACCAAACTTAATAATAATAATACTTCACCGAATTAATGCCAGTCTGACACAAGTAGTCCAGTTACAGAAGGGGAAGATATAGGCCTCACACAGAACACTTATCAGTCGAGGAATGCTGGAAGAATGACTACTGAACACCGGGTTTTCTCGCTATATATAGTCTTTGATAAACATACGTCAGAGCCACAACATTCCAGGATTGGCTATCTTGTGAACTTGGAACTATTCTTGATTGGTGCAGACGGCCGAATATGCAAATGAGGGAATCTGGAGCTTCACAAGACACTACACTCAAGACCAACCAGGTCTTGGTCTCTCTCGTATCCCTTTCCGTGGTCGAACCAGGTAACAAGTGGTTATGGTGTGAAGTGGTCTTCCAGTCCCGTAACAATATGGACTATAAGCATGTAAAGCAGAAGGAAATGTACATATCCTTCTGTAATACATACTTATAATCCCTACAAACAACTATGGTTATTAATATATTTAATGTTGTATCAATAGTTGTCGCAATACCTTTTTTGGCAACTGTACATTATGTAAAAGTCAATAGCTGCCATGAGTTGAAGGGACATTTTTTTGTTTACAGTTCCACAAGATGTTATCGGGCACTGCAGCTGTTATGATAATGAACTGTTCTACAGGAATGAAAATACATGCTTCCCACAACAACTGGAGTCACTAGTACTCTCTAAAAATCATCTTGAGGGCCCTGTGATCGTGTATGAAAAGTGGAGGCTACTGATTCCTCCTAACCATGCCACGAAACAAGCTCATTCCATATAGGTGGTGTTTCGTGGCAATATTTGAAGGACTCATTTATCTCCAATTTTCTGACTACATCACAGGGTCCCTTAAGAACTTTTACCTCAATGATTGTCAACTCCTGTATCCTCTGAAGAAATTGGACCTTTCATGGAATATGGTAATTTTATCACATTGTCTGTTTATTACTAACTTTAAGTACCGGTATCACATCTTTTACAGTCTATGAGCATAGGGTTTCAAACTCCCACATGAGACCATTTAGATCTGAGATAAACTTTTGGTGTTGAGACTTACAAGGGATAATTAACTCTGGGATTTGGTGTGTATAGCTTTGGTGTGTACAGCTTTGGTGTGTATAGCTTTGGTGTGTACAGCTTTGGTGTGTACAGCTTTCGTGTGTACAACTTTGGTGTGTACAGCTTTGGTGTGTACAGCTTTGGTGTGTACAGCTTTGGTGTGTACAGCTTTGGTGTGTACAGCTTTGGTGTGTACAGCTTTGGTGTGTATAGCTTTGGTGTGTACAGCTTTGGTGTGTACAGCTTTGGTGTGTACAGCTTTGGTGTGTACAGCTTTGGTGTGTACAGCTTTGGTGTGTACAGCTTTGGTGTGTACAGCTTTGGTGTGTACAGCTTTGGTGTGTATAGCTTTGTTGTGTACAGCTTTTGTTTTTCAGAAGCAGGCAATCGTTTTTCATACGAAACTGCTCCACAAAAGTGCTATTTGCTCCAAGGTTACATATGGCTTAAATCCACCTATCATAATAGGTATCATAGACTAAAACATGCTCAATGATGCCCAGTTGGTTAATATATGGAAGAGATGTCCGCTATCCCCCCTCAAGCTTCATGCAAATTCATATATAGTCCCAGTATGAAGTTGTAATTATGGCATGAATCAATATACAGTACTGTAGGCTTAGAAACATATGATATCCTAGTTGACTTTTGCATTGTTATCTATTAGAAGTTAGAACATAAACTCATAGAATCCAGTGTGGTTTGGTGAATTATATATACCAAAAATAGCTAAACAAACCTAACCAGGGTATCTAAGTACAGTACTAATATTAATTAAGGTTAAAAGGTATTATTCTCTGTTTTTATATGTTAAGATGATTTTTGAAAGGCTGGCAGTATATTTAGAAGTTATTTTACCTCCTAAGACCTAAAGGCTCCACACAAACAAAGCAATGCTTGTATCAATGTCAAATGTAGATGAATGTAAACGGAGTTATCCATGAACAGGAAAAAATTGTGAAATTAAACCATAATTCCTGTGGCTTGTCTGCTGCAAGTACACACGTGTGTTTTGTTCACAACTAGGCTATGCAGTGTTGCCGTGCTCTCGGTACCAGTGAACAATATTTTGATCCTCACATAAATTAATGTACATTTAACAAATACAGTCTAATATATCATAATATTTGAATAAATTTACATCTTTATTTGTGTACAATTACTTCAATTTCATATTTTCATAATATGATGAAAAGTCAACATTATACACGGACACCACCTCCACCGTCCTTCCTTAAAAGATGACTTGAGTTCATCTCTGTCGGATCCGTTTCATTCAACGACAGCTGTCTTGCCCGGGATGGTAGACGAGCCTCGGTTCACACTGGACGGACTCATACATAGCCGTTCGGGACGTCATTGACGGATGTCGAATCCATACAAGTAGGCTAATGTGAACCGTGCATTACTCGTGCTGTAGTAGTGTGACAGACTAGGCTATAGGCAGAAAGAAACAAATCCCACCCAATTCCACCTATTGGGCTAGAAACTAGCAATGATGGTTATAGCCGTCAGCCGCGCTGTAGCTTAAGACAGTTATAACAATCACCTGTAGTGCAGAGGTTAAGGGTTAGGCTGTAAAATGTAGCTGAAACATGTAAGCATAATTAATAATGAATTCAATTGCACTTCAGCTGGATTCTTTGGGGATTAAAGGATGTGGTGCATTGGTGCAACTGCAGAACCTCATCCTAGGCTACAACAAACTGCACAATCTCCCTGAGGCAGACCTTGCAATGTACCCAAGTGTAAGTCAGCTCAACCTCACCTCCAACCACCTTGTTACACTACCAACAAGGATTACCAGGTTCATGCCCAGTCTCAGGACTCTGGATCTCAGTCACAACTCCCTCTACAACTTCAGTGGAAAGATTAAGTAAATAATCTGTTTAGTTTTAGCTGAAGCTGATATAGGTTTTGTCTTGGTTAATCTATTAAAATTTTAATAAAAATGTAAATACAAGGGTCTGTTCTAAAATAAGGTAATTCTAATATGCAACCCTGCAAAAAGTGAAATTATATATTCAATATAATTAACAATTAAGGATAAACTCTTAATGACAGGCTGGACCTCATAAAATTTACATTAAAGTAATGTTATAGAAATTTTGAAAAATTATACCAGTTATTTATCTTCAGCTATTTTGCTATTATTAACTAAGCATAATTTAAATTTAACTTATTGATTTGATAATGTATCAGTTGCAAATCCTTAGTTTTAGAGTTATGCATCTGAGATATAATATTATGTGTTAATCTTTAGGAAAGGACTCTGTGACCCTAACTCTCAGACTGTATATGAGTGGCTCGCTGTTACAACCTGTCAAATGCCACGCCTACTTAAGCAATTTAAAATTTTCTGACTACATCACAGGGTCCCTTAACCTTTCATCCACGGCCACATAATCAATCAGACTCTTCTGCTTTCCTCTCTCATCCATTCTCATCCATGTATTCTTGTGGATCATCTTGTGCTGAAAGAAGGTGTTTGCCAAGAACAACCCCCTCTCAGCACAGACATCCACCAGATACTCACTATTCTCATTTACTCCTTCTACACCCTATTTACCCACAATACTTCCCACTTCCTCACCTCATACCTTTCCATTCATATCTCCCATCATCACCACTCTCCTTCCATTATCAATCTTTCTCAGACATATATTCAACTAGCTGCTCCGCCGCCCTTCGGGCGGCTAGGAGCCGCTAGCTCCTGCGGAGGGCTGGCGGCCTACGGCCGCCCTTCGGGCGGTGGATGCTATATGGAAGGAGCTTATTTGTTTCTTGGCATAGACAGGAGTAATCAGGCAGAAGCCTCCAATTTTCATACACGATCAAAGAGTTCTAAATAAACAAAGGATATAATAATACAACACTAATATGTAGCAAATGCAAACTGCACTACCACCACTACTACATCAACCACTACCACCTCCACTACTACATCAACCACCACTACTACTACATCAACCACTACCACCACTACCACCACTACTACAATCACCACCACTACTACCACCACCACCACTACATCAACCACTACCACCTCAACTACTACCACCACCACCTATTTCCGCACCCCCAACCCCCCCACCCCAAGCCTTGCCTTACCTAGTGTATGTGTGTGTTTGTGTGTGTGTGTGTGTACGGTAGGAATGTGTGTGTTTGTATGTGTGTGTATGGGGCATGCTTAGGGTGTGTGACGGTAGGGGACAGGCTTTTTACCACCCCCCAGCCTGTCCCCTATTCCAGCACCCCGCAAACCCCCCCACCCCAAGCCTGTCCCTTATTCCCGCATATATAGTCTATCTCTCTCACATACAGTCTCTCTCTCTCTCTCTCTCTCTCTCACACACACACAGTCTCTCTCTCTCTCTCTCACACACACACAGTCTCTCTCTCTATCTCTCTCACAGTCTAGCTAGCTATCTATCTCTACCTCTCACACACACTATATCTATTTTTCACTCTTTCTCCCCCCCCCCCCCCACACACACACTATCTCTCTCTCACACACAAATATAACCAAACCCAGTATTACCTCTCTCGCTCTCACACACACACACCCTCTCTCTCTCTCTCTGAAATTAAAAATAGAGATAGAGAGAGAGAGCCTGTGAGGGAGAGAGAGAGAGCATGTGAGAGAGAGCATGCGTGTGTGTGTGTGTGAGAGAGAGAGAGAGAGAGAGATTCTTCAGATTCAGATTCAGATTCAGATTCAGATTCTTTATTATCCACAGAAGTGGTTGTTATGCAAATTACAATACTTAAATAAATAATTTCAGGTTCTACAGTACAAGAGATGTTTAGAAATGTAAATTAAAAAAAAAAACATATTTACAAACTAAAATTTTTTAAATATAAGATTTAAGATCTAAAGATATAAAATATAAAATATAAACATAAAGTATGGAATTTAAAATATAATAATATAAATTTAAAAAGGGGGGTATAAACAAGTTAATATTTTAAAAGACTACTGTAAAAACCTAAGTCCATTTTCTGTCCGAATGAATTTCTTGAGTCTAGCCTTAAAAACGTCCAGAGATGATGCATGTTGGAGGGAAGGTGGGAGTGTGTTCCACAGCTTGACTCCTGCTACATCTGTGCGCTGCGTCTGTCTCCAGTGTGTGTATTAGTGCGCGGCACATACAAATTATGCCTCTGTCTGGTGATACTGTTAGTTATATTTAGTCTATTGTTTAGTAATAAAAACCATTCTGGATAATATCCTCGTAATACTTTAAAAATTGTTACACCTAAGTCAAATACAAATTTTTCCTTCAGTCTTAGCCATTTTAATTGATTAAAAGATGGGGATATATGATCGTATTTTTTCACTCCACCCACTGCTACCCTTACAGCAAAATTTTGTACTTTCTGCAAACTTAACAATATATTATCACTCGTACTCCCCCATATCCTAATACAATATTCTAAAATGCTTAAAACAAGTGTCTGTACAACAATGGTTCTGGTAGGTCTATCTAACGTATCACCAATTCTATTTAAAAACATTAAAATACCCATAGCTTTCTTATTTACCTCATTTATGTGAATATCAAATTGCATAAAACGATCAATGTATACTCCTAGATTTTTTACGTGTTTACATGGGTGTATTAGATTACCATTAAAATTTATCGTTAAGTTAGGGGGAATTTTAGACAACAGCTGTCGATTACCTATAAATATACATTGAGTTTTTAAGGAGTTGAATATCAGCCCATTCTTTAGAAAATAATTTCGACATTTATTATGAGTATTCTCAGTGTCTTTGATGATTTGGTTGATATCTTCTATATTTCCTGAGTGCAAAAATTGCGTATCATCCGCATATTGCACCAGGAAACCCTCGACATTCATGTGTAGGTCATTTACATATATTCCAAAAAGTATTGGACCTAAGATTGAACCTTGTGGAACCCCATAGGCAATAGTCTTCTTTTCTGTTGTATAATTATTTATGCGGACTGACATAGTTCTATTACTTAAATAGTTATCAAACCAAAACGAATCAATATTTAAAAGAGAACATTTATGTAGTAAAATTTTATGGTTGACTGTATCAAAAGCCTTAGAGAGGTCACACAAAGTTAATAAAGATATTTTCCTATTGTCCATATTTTTATATAATTCATCTGTGATGGTAGTGAGGGCTGTTTCTGTAGATAATTTAGGTCTAAAACCATGCTGACTCTTATACAATAGATTATTTGATTCAAGGTAAGTAGACAGCTGTGTAGCAACAACTTTTTCTAGCACTTTTGATATAATGGGTAGTATAGAAATTGGCCTATAATTACTAGCACATTCAGGATCACCGTTTTTGTATATAGGGGCTACCAGTGCGTGCTTCCATGCCTCTGGGAACACACCCGTCACCAATGACGTGTTGACGATACAAGTGAGGAGAGGAGCTATGACATGTAGTGCTTCCCGGAGAAACCGTAATCCTATACCGTCTGAACCAATAGAGCTGGTCGTGTTTAGATTTTTAATTGTTAGTATTACGGTGTTGATGTCAACGGGTTCAGGTCTGAAAGCAGAACCACATTTGGTATCTGAATGAAGGAGTTGGAAGGCGTCTTTATCCTCACCAGATAGTGCTTGTTGTGAGCGGTTAAAAGTGGATTCTCCAATACTAGAAAAGAAAGTATTAAATTCTTCAGCTTTATCACTTAAGTTATCAAAATTATAGGAGTTGTTTTTATTTTTACTACTAGGGATAATTTCTTTAATAATCTTCCATGTGGCCGAAGTGTTCCTTTTACTGTCATTAAGACGGTTATGGTAATGATCATTCCTGGTGTTATCGATTAGTTTTTCAACATATTTTTTGGCTATTTTATATCTTTTCCGTATACATAAATTACTTGGGTCATGTTTAAGCTCCTTTTGTAAAACATCACGGCTCCTCATCGCCTCACGCACACCGTCATCCATCCATGGCGCAGGTTTCCCTTTCACTGATTTTGTTATAAAAGGGGCACATACATCGAGACAATTATTAAAAACATCATTAAAAATACGTACCTGTTTGTTTACATCGTCAATTAAAAATATATTGTTCATATAAAAAACATTGTCTAGGAGGAGCGAACAGAAAGTGTCATTATTATAATTCTTCATATTACGAAAGGTTTTTATCACAGGCAGTTTTCTAGGTTTTCTTAAATTTAAACTTACTGATACTAAATCATGGTCAGCTATGACTTGCGGTACAACCTCTTGTGAAAGAATAGTGTCAGGTACATTGGTAATTATTAGATCTAGTAGAGTAGCTGATGTTGAGGTTGTCCTTGTTGGTATATCTATTATTTGTGTTAACTTATTATTTTTTATTATCTTACCAATTTTATTATCCAATTTCATCATATCATCATTAAAATCACCCAGGATAAAAACACCTTTGTTACGCAAACACACCATCCTAAAAACGTCTTGGATATAGTTAAATGATATGGCTAAAGATTTAGGGTGGCGGTAGACACAACCAATAATGATGGAAGGCAGTTTCCTGCATTGTATTTTCACCCATACATCCTCCACTCCTGTCGGCCTTGACATATCCAAGTTTATAACAGAGGGATTTAAAATACAACGTACATATATGCATACTCCGGCTCCTCGACCATTGTCGCATCTAAAAATCTTATAATTAGGGATTTCTACATAACAATCTGGGATATTTTCCTGAAGCCACGTTTCACATATACATAAAACATCAATACTTCTATCTATCATCATTATTTTCACTTCAGAGAGAGAGAGAGAGAGAGAGAGAGAAAGCTTGTGCGTGTCACTAATCCAGGGGTTCGAATCCCCCTCAAAACATTAACATTTTTTGAAAAACATGGAAAACATTTTTTTTATAGGTCCAAAACACTCCCCAAGTAGTAGCGATCACACCCATGTAAAAATTTTCACTCTAGGACGAAGGATCAGGGACTGCATAGAGGACACACACACACACAGAGACACACACAGAATTTCGGCTTTATGTATATAGATTCCTCCCAAAACACACTCATCCTCTCTCTCCCCATCATACTCTTTTCATCCACTGGTACATATTTCACCATCCCAATCTTTCCTCGACCCATTCCACCCTTATCCATCCACTCCCTTCCACACCAACCCATCCTCCCCCTACCCTCACTATCCCTTCTTACCAACCCATCCTCCCCCTACCCCGACCATCCCTTCTTACCAACCCATCCTCCCCCTACCCTCACTATCCCTTCTTACCAACCCATCCTCCCCCTACCCTTACCATCCCTTCTTACCAACCCATCCTCCCCCTACCCCTACCATCCCTTCCTCCCCCTACCCTCACCATCCCTTCTTACCAACCCATCCTCCACCTACCCTCACCATCCCTTCTTACCAACCCATCCTCCACCTACCCTCACCATCCCTTCTTACCAACCCATCCTCCCCCTACCCTTACCATCCCTTCTTACCAACCCATCCTCCCCCTACCCCTACCATCCCTTCCTCCCCCTACCCTCACCATCCCTTCTTACCAACCCATCCTCCCCCTCCCCTCACCATCCCTTCTTACCAACCCATCCTCCACCTACCCTCACCATCCCTTCTTACCAACCCATCCTCCACCTACCCCAGTGTTTCCACTTTAGGGTAAAATACCCCATTTTAGGGTATTTTGACCCTCCTTAGGGTAACATTTAGGGTAAGGCTAAAATATGTAAAATCTAGGGTAATCAAGCATTTCTTGGGGTGTTTCACTCATATTTTAGGGTAATGAATTTTTTTTAATTTAATAGCTTCAATACACAGTTTCAATCAGAAACCCCTAACTTTTTTGGTCTCAAGCAAGAAGTTAATATGCTTGTCAGAAGCATTTGTTCAGATTTCATGAGTGTGCCTTATGTTAAAAGATGTGAGCTCTCTGCACTACATCCAAATCATCCTTTGTTCTCTGCGAGTATGGTTCCTGATGAGATGACATATTTAGGTATATCAGCTAAGGAAACTGTAAGTGAAATTAAAGCTAGTGGTTGTGCTAGTGATGAAGAACTGACCAGATTTGACCATACCTGTAGACAATTCCTCATTGAGTCTGTGAAACAGATACAAAGTAGATTTTATGTTGATGATCCCATACATAAATCTCTATAGTGCCTTGATCCCCGAAATGCTGCAATCCTTCAACCACCTTCTCTGTCTAAGCTCTTTGATGATATTCCTCAACTCTCAAAATTTGCTGACAAAAACCTCACAGATGAAGAGTGGAGAAAACAGCATCTGGTGCAGGAACTTTCCGGCCAGCTCACCTGTACTGAGTACTGGAATATTGTTTGTAACCAAACAAATGCTGCAAATAACCCATGCTTCCCAAATCTAAAAGTGGTGATGTCAACACTTTTATCATTACCATTCTCTAATGCACCTGTAGAGCGCTTCTTTAGTATGTTGAACCTAACTAAAACTAGCCAAAGGTCAAGTTTAAAAAGTGAAACTCTTAGTGGACAAATGCACATGGTTTATAATCTAAAGAATACAAATCTAACAGCAGACAGCTTTGATACTGATAACAGACTAATAGCAGCTCTTCGGAATGTTAAGAGCAATGCAACATGTAGTGAAACCAACAAAATGTAGGCTAGTTAGGCTACTTATGAAGGCTAGCATATCAGAGTCTCTATTTAATTCTGGAAATAAATAAGGAATTTATAAGTAGCCTATTGGGGAAAGTACAGGTAGGCTACACATTTAACATTCAATATAAATTCTTAGACATAATATTATCACATGTTATTCTTATATTGTTTTGAATTAATTTGTTAAACTTGGAAGCGATAGTACGTGGTAGTTAAGATATACTAAACCGGCACTAATTAGAGAACAAATAGTTCTTAAATTATAACATTTATTTTAAAGAGTAATGTTACTTACAGAAAAACATATTTAGTTAAATGTTGTTCAATTGTGTCTTCATGTATGGACTTTATTTATGCATTCTTAAAATGTGTACATTTTGTTTTCAATTACAAATTGAAGTGATGAATGTGGATATGAACCATGGCATACACTAATAAGTATTTTTCTAGGCGTTAATTAAGTTCCAATATTGGCATCCGAAGGCCTAAAGGTACGGGTATATGGAAGATTACTATAATGTACTATAGTCATGTGAAAAGCAATTTCCCCGTGGAGGCATGGTTTGCTTTAGGAAAGGAAGGAGTGGATATTTTGTGGATACTAATGAGGAAGATTGAAGATCAGGAAATTATACCGGAGGAGTGGCGAGAAAGTGTTATGGTCCCAATCTTCAAGGAGAAAGGGAATGTGCAAGACTGTGCAAACTATCGTGGGATAAAGCTTCTGTCCCATACACTGAAGATATGGGAGAGGATTATGGATGCGAGACTGAGACAAGTGGTGGAGATATCAGTTCGGATTTAAAAGG
This sequence comes from Petrolisthes manimaculis, assembly GCA_034508575.1. NCBI lineage: Eukaryota > Metazoa > Arthropoda > Malacostraca > Decapoda > Porcellanidae > Petrolisthes > Petrolisthes manimaculis. The sequence continues at coordinate 412,076 of JAWZYT010001970.1, forward strand.
GAACCACTAGTGCAATTTTCATGCTAAGACAGATGTTTGAAAAATATAGGGAGAAGCAGAAGGAGGTACACGCAGTATTTATAGACCTTGAAAAAGCTTATGATTGAATCCCCAGGCAGGAAGTATGGAGATGCCTGAGGAAGAAAATGGTGCCAGAGACTATATAAAGCAAATTATGGTAATGTACAGAAATGCAAAAACGAGGGTTAAAACTGTAGCAGGCATGACTGAAAGTTTTGATGTGAGGGTTGGGCTGCACCAAGGCTCAGCCCTCAGCCCTTTCCTCTTTAATGTAGTGTTTGATGTTTTGACAGAGGGGGTAAGAAGAGGAGTGTCATGGGACATTATGTATGCGGATGATGTGGTGTTGGTTGGTGAATCAAAACAACAAGTGGAGGAGAGGATGGAGGAGTGGCGAATAGCACTGGAGAGACGGGGAATGCGAATAAGCAGAAGTAAGACGGAATATATGGTAATGACAGACCAGGATCAAGGCAGGAACAGGGACATGAGGAGCATATTATTAGATGGCCAAGTTCTGAATAGCGTGAGGGACTTCAGATACCTAGGTTCAACAGTTGCGGCAGATGGAAACGAAGAGACGGAAGTTATCAGAAGGATACAGGCGGGATGGAATAACTGGCGTAATATGTCAGGAGTCCTCTGTGACAGGAGAATGCCAATGAAATTAAAAGGGAAAGTATATAGAACAGTGGTGAGACCAGCTATGACGTATGGCCTAGAAACTGTGCCAATGAAGAAGAATAGTGAAAGAAAAATGGAAGTGGCAGAAATGAAAATGCTGAGGTGGATGAGTGGAGTGACAAGAAAGGATAGAATTAAGAATGAAGTCATAAGAGGTACAGTTAAGGTAACAAGTATGAGTAAAAAGGTGCAGGAAGCGCGACTGAGATGGTTTGATCATGTCATGAGGAGAGAAGAAGGGAGTTGTGAAGGGCAGATAATGGACATGGAAGTGGGTGGCAGAAGGAAGAGAGGTAGACCTAGGACGAGATGGAAGGATTGTATCGTGGCAGACTGCAGGGAGAAGAATTTGGACCTTGGAGAGGTGGAGGACAGGAGCAGATGGAGGAGACTCATCAAAAACAGTGACCCCGTATAGAAATGGGATAATAATGCTGCGGAAGAAGCGAAGTCACAATATGTACGTTTTTTCATGACGCTGCGTCATGCACGATTTTCGTAATAAAATTTTCCTGACACTCATGTTTTTCATTTTTTTGCAAAAAACAAATTTACACGAAGATATGGTGGATATCTACAAACTTGTGTATTTACATGTCATTCCAATTAAATTTCTAATTTTGGTATATATTTAAAAAAAAAAAATCATGTTTCGAGCTACGGGCATTTAAAGTTTTCACTCGCATATTTTTTTCTTTGCGATGTTCGTCGCATTGTTTCACAACTTTTTCTATCATGATTGTAGTCATTTTCATACACATAACTTGGCAATAAATAGTAACACTGTAGATAAAAAAAATTCTGTAAACAAATGTTTACTGTTGTGGTAAACAAGCTGTGATAAACAACTGAGCTGCAACTCTGGGTGGCGTCGCGTTTTCACAGCATTAGCCTACCGGCGGCATTTCTTTCATCCTTCTTCTTTGGCTTTTCCCGGCATAATGCCTCACTGCTGGGGTGTCATGACAGTGTCATATCATCAGAGAGGGGTTTTGTTTAGCCAGCAGTGAGCCACTTCCCTCTCCTCAATGACACTGCTCACCACTAAACCTAGGCCTATACTGCAACACTATATTACCGGAGCTGTCCCAGGTCCATATGTCACACCTTCCCTCTGTAATTTCTCCTTTTCTTTCTGTACTTTTCTAATTTTATGTTTTCTCTCGTCTTCTTTCTTCTGAATTTTCATTACTGAGCTTGCAATTCTTTTCCTATCCATCCTCTTTCTTATCTCCAAGATCTCCTTTCCTGTCTCGCCCTCTGCCATTGCCATTGCTGTAGAGCCATGATTAAATCTTACCACACTCCTATACAGACTGTATGTCATTCTTTGTAGGCTGAACAATTTTGTCTTGGGAAGTTCATTCCACAAACTACTGTGAAGGCTCTCGTTTGCATTTTGTGTATCCCCTTTACATTTATCTAAGAGTTCATTTGTAGCCACCTTCATATATATGGGGAGTATCTTCGATACTACCTTTTTAGTAAGGAAGGTTTTCATTTTCTTGTTGTGTGAAGGTATTGGCACATTCCTTGCCACTGATCTTTTATAGAAACACCAGGAAGATTTTCCATCTGGGCAGGTACTGTGCTGGGGTTTCGCATCTGTACTTTGGCAGTGGCGCAGTGTCGCGAAAATTTCCTTTTTCATGTCCTCTACTGTGGTGTCTTGTTTTATGGCCTTCCCAAAGTAATGAGCCAGCCTCATCACTTTGTCCTGTGTTAGTTCACCTTTTTTTCTTCCACCTAGTTTTTCAACTTTTTTTGCCGGTAATAGAGCTGTGCCCAGACGCTTAGACACATGATTTACACACTCCTGCTATTCTACGTCATAAATGGCAAGACGTTTCACAGCTGCAATACCCTTTGAGTCACCATCAGAGACAACCTTGACATATTTCAGTTTGCACTTTTCAATTGATCTTTCCCAAAGTCTCCTCCATCCTTCCATTTCCATGGCAGGAGAGCTTCCATCATAGTTTTTTGTGCATTCGTGCTGAGGAGCTTGCTGACCGGCACCCAGATTTTCACATACTTTGCAGTACTTGCTTAGCAGTACAAAGTCCACACAAATGCCAGTTGTCAGTTCTATGACAGATACAAATCCATACATGGAAGTGAACCCACGCTTGGACCAGCTTCCATCACATGAAACACTTATTTCCTTTACTTCATTTTCATCTCCTCTCTCCTTCAATATATCATGCAATTTTGCACGGCTCTTTTCCATTGCTCTTTACATTTCTTCAATGCCTTTCTCTTATATCTCTTTCCCAATTTGATGGTAACTCTTTTCAGACAAGGGATGCATATTCAGAGTGGCACACAGCTCACGAATAGCTGTGTAGCCTCCTGAATGTAGGGCACCTCTCACCAGTCTCTTGTGCAAGTCATATCTGCAGGACTTCTTTACCCCCCCCCTGTGATGTGCACATCTGTTGTTCAATATTGCACTGTCCACATCTTGCCACATATGTCTTTGCCATGCCCACTGCACTTTCTTCCTTGATTTTCATCTTCTTCCCACACTTACACCGAGCGATAGACGTAACCCATTCCAACAGGTTACTTTCATCAGCTAGAACATACTTTCTCTCGCTCTCTGTATCAGCCGCCTGAAAATCCATTTCTGTACTAATGTCAAGTTTCATTTTTGACCTTGAGTTGCAAGTAGTGGCGTTGCTGCAAGAAGGGAGAGGGACGTTGGTAGTAGCGGTGGTGGTAAGGGTGGAGGTGGATGGTAGTGGTGGTGGTGGTGGTGAGGGTGGCGGCGCTGGCGTACCATGCGTACCACCACACTCCTCTCTCTCTCTTCTCTCTCTGCTGCTCTTCCTCCTACACTCCCACATTTTCTTCATCTTTTGGCGTTTGGTTAGCTTCATTGTACTGTAGGGACAGGGTGAAGTCGCCCGATTGCCAAAAAAAGGAAAAAAAAATGAACAAAACGGCGAACAACCTGAAAACAAAATGATCAAAATGGCGAACAACCTCTCCCTCTGAGCTCTGTGGGGTGACTGAGCGGCAGGGTTGCCAGGTCGCCCAGACGCCCACTCAAAATTTCCCTAGCCTAGCCATCAGAATTTCCCTTTTTGAAGAAAAATTTCCCTATGTATACCGGTTACGCCTAGTTAGCCTATAATAATTTATTTACATACAAAAATTACTCATTAAACTTACCTATATGTTATTTGTCCTCCGTTTTATACATGCTATCATTCATTCTATTCAGATGAGCTGGTTTTATCTTGGAGTTGTGGTAGGAGGCTGGAGTAAATGTACATTTGGAATGAAGCATACCAATTAATCACCCTCGAAATTTTGGATCACTTTCCCATTCTTTCTTATATTTTTGTGTGAATGTTCGTTAACGTTTCACTTTAGCTGGAGGCGTGTCGGCACCACTGCTGCACTTGTAGGCCTAAACAGTACATCTTCACTTGTATGTTGTCACTGAAACACTGAACTAACTTACATTTCAATTTTCAATCGTCCTCTGAACAGATTGATCTTATTGGCTAAGAATATCTGAATACGTCATATATTTTAATGAGGTCAGAACTATATTAAGCAGCTATTGGAAGAACACACAACTGATCGTGTCCTGGACGGAGAGATGATGGAAAACATAACATGCTATTGGCTGAACGCATATCCGAACGTGTCCTGGACGGATGTACAGTTACAAGAAAAGTACAACAGGCGGAAGACCCACCTATATAAGAGCAAATTTCACTCTTATGATAATATAGCATAAAATTCAGTTTACACAATTATCTTTATTAATTCTTATTTTTGTTGTCCGCGGTAAATTTTCCATACACCATGGACAAAAATGTGTCTTCCTTATTTACAAAGGGGTTCTTAGTGAAATTTCCCTAGATTCCATACAAAAAGATACTTTCTTCCCTTTTTCCCTTTTGGGGTCATAATTTCCCTAAAACAGGGAAATTTCCCTGCACCTGGCAACCCTGCTGAGCGGTCACTGAGGTAGTGGTACGAGAGAGGGTCAGAGGCAGTGTTGCCAAATGTGATAGACAAAAATCCGCTAGATTGACCCACAAAATCCGCTAAAAATCCGCTAGATGTTAGAAATTTACGTTTTTCACACTCAAAATATAATTAATAATATTATATAGCCGAAATTATAATTAGTACCACTTTCCACAAAACATATAAGCTATATATATAAGCAAAATCAATTCGAACAGTTATACAATTAGCTTAAAAACACTTACGTTTGTTAGTTCAGAGAGAAAATTATATAATCCTCCTCCTCTTCAGTTTCTTCTGACATGGTTACTGATGAACTAGGAACTGGATCGGCTGATTCTGATGTGTATGATGCCATAGTACCTATCTGCCTCGTTACTTCCTTTGGCAATTCATAGCTTTTGCAACTTTTTCCTACTCTTCTGAGCCCACTTCTCACTGCTAAAATTGCATTAACAGACCTTAAATTCAATCTATTCCTGAGTTTTGACTTAACAATGTTCATCTGGCTAAAAAGCCTTTCAACCTCTGCGTTGGAGTGAGGAAGTGAAAGCACACTGATGGCTAGTTCACATAGTTCAAGATATGGATTAACACCAGAGGCATCTTTGTAGCTATTTACCTCAATCCAAAATTTTGCAGTTGATGTGGTCTCCACCCATTGCACTATTGTTAAGCCGTCATCTGGACGTCAATCGGATACGAAGTTCGCTTGGGTTAAACCAAGCCAAACAAGCGGAACTGTTCTGGTCGGTCAAAAGGATTCGACGATCCACCAAGATGGACCCTGCTGCCAGCCACTTAAACCAAGACCAACAACGTATCCATCCAAGCTCACCAAAAAGCAGCGATTCGGGGAGCTTGATAGGAGGATAGGAGAAGTATAGCAGTAAATATGGCGGCCATTAAAGATATGACAAGTAAGTTAATAGTATAATAATACATGAATTGTAGGTGCAACAGGCTGTAAAATAGAGTGATAGCAACACAAATAAGGCTTTAAGTATAGCAATGACAGATTAGAGCAGGTGTAGAGTTCCTATTAGTCTACCATTTCTACTAAAATAGTAATTGTTAAAACCTGGAGAATCACGATAATGATATAAATTATTAATTTTTTTTTTTTTTTTACGTTCTCGTATCTAATTTAACTTATATGAGATTATATGGATTGCTTAGGGGTTATGTGACCCATTCTTGATAATTATGTAATATTATTAAGGTGAAGGGAAGTATTGTACTTTATTGGAAATCAGTTCTTGGTAAAACTATAGAATCATGCCAACTTTTTCTGTTTTTAATCAATCTTAAAATACAGGAATGGACTTTGACTTTCACCGGTTCTGACTTAAACACAGTATCACTGTAGGATATAAGAGGTCCACCTTCATGTGTATTTCAAATGTGATTGCAGTAATTATAACTACTGGCACCTAACCAGAGCAACCAATGGCACCTAACCTTGTTAAACTACCATGACCTAATCGGGACATAGCCGGACACTGCTACAGAACAGCAATAAATTCTATAAAATAATTAAGTTAGGTCTTACTAATTCAATAACTTTCTTATCGTTATATAGGGAGAGGTAATTTTTGTACTACATTGCAAATGTAGTGTATTAAGCATGTGTGTTTAATATGTCAAGTACCAGATACTGTATTCCCTTCTTTAACTGTTTCTTACCATGGTAGGTTACTACATTAAATTCTTTACTTCCAGGACTGTGTGTCTGTACTGTGAACGTGCATTCGATGACCTAAATGATGCCTGTAGTTGCATACAGTCCCATTTAGTTGAAGCACAAGCGGAGAGTCTTCCTTCAGTATCGCCCATCTCCTCGACCTCCTTTGCTGAGAGTAGGTTAAAGCTAAAAATACTTTAATCCAGACTTACAGTCATTTGCAAAAATAGATATTCAATATTTAATTCAAGGAAACTTTTTCCTTTACTAACAATGTATGCCCTGATAATTATATGCAATGGTTTAGAGCAGTTCAGTTTCCTTAATTAACAATGGCACTCCTCTTGTTGTCTCATTGATACTAACTAGTACTTTACAAATTTTACTGGTACAATAACCAAGGAAGAGTATAAGGGAGAAAGGAAGCATATCCAAACCACCTCAATGTATTACACTTCACTCTCAACCACACCACACTCATTACCAATTGCTTTCTTACTCATACCACATATCTCATACACACTCTCATTACTTTTTCCATCCCGACTTGTAAGTCCACATGCACCTCTCAAGTAACTCATTTCTACTGCACCTATTCTAGACTGATGAGCCCTACTCCATGTCCAGGGACTCGTGCCCCCTGGTGTTGTGATGATTTGGCTCCCATAGCTGCCTTCCTTGACAGCCTTCGGGGGTGGTTGAAGACTGCAACGCACACAACCACACTAGCCAACAACACAACATATACTGTACTCTGAGGGCACTTTGGGAAAGCCCGGTTCAGGCCATGGTCTTCCTCGAGAGCTCGGGGCTGCTCGGCCAGACAGCTTGAGGAACTTCAACAACAACTCCTGCCATAATGGCTGAAGACCTAAAACACAATAGAAGACTTCTCCAATCTTTGGACCATTCTCATTTTTTCACAACCATCATTCCTACATGTGCACATTTTTCTTTGATTATGTGAGTGCTGAACCAAGTACTGTACCATATGTACAGGATGATTCATATACATATTATAATATTTATTAAATGTGTATTATATGCTGTATATATGCATTTAAGACATAATATACAGAACTTATTTACTGTGTTTAAGAAGCAATAGCAGATCATATGTTCAACTGTAATCTATTTTCATGAATGCAAGCTCGTACTCATTTTACCATGCTAGCAGAAACTTCTTTTGAATAACCCTATATAATGCATATATGTTTTTGTACTTTGTGTGATAATTATTGTACCTTAATTTTGTTTGGATAAGAAAATGTATACAGCATTATGTTTGATACTAGGAGTTTATTTTCATGAAATAAAAGCTGCAATCAACACTGCATTGCCTACCTATACTGACCTTGAGTTTACACACACATACAAAATACTTGGCTTAATATACAACACATCCATGACATTCAAATAACATATCATGGCCATCAAAAACAAATGCATGTAAAAATGTAAAGCCCTCAGATCACTTGCCAGCTCAATATTTGGACACAACAAAGAAACCACAACTACAATATGCAAACAATTACTATATTCAATTAATGATGGATTATGTAAGTCCTGCCTCAGCCTCAAACCTCACTGAGACTATCAACACCCTTCACACCCATACAGAATAGAGCCCTAACGTTAAAGATAATGACAGACTGCACAGCTACCACACCTACAGACCACCGACCTTACTGAGACTCATCTCCAACACCCATACAGAATAGAGCCCTAAAGATAATCACAGGCTGCACACCATAAAACCAAAATCAAGGATCATCTTGACATGATGAGAGGCACACAAACACTTTATTAGTCCATGAGCTGAGCCTGGAACTTAAGAGAGTACCAAAAAGGTGAATAAATATCATGTGCACTTTCAGCAATTACGGTGGATGTCTGAAGTGTTGCGAAATGGTTGATGGGCATTCCAGAAATATAGCTAATCAATCACCTTTTTGGCAACCTATCTCTAGCAAGTATAGTAAATTTTTCACCGAAAATCGAGAATAAAGTAATAAAAATCGCAAGTCTTCAACAAAAGATCATATCAAGAGACTTCTAGTTGGTATCATCTTATTTGTTTCTTAATTCTGCATCTTATGGTGTATAATACATGCAACTTAGGACACAAATTTGCTTCATAATATGAGAAAAGTGAAGGAAAAGTAGACCAATTTGTAGTATTTTCTTACGACTTTGTTTACAAACTTTCTTTTGTTTCTGCCCAATCCGTATCTGGACGACGAGAACACAGTTTCTACGTATTTGGTCAGTTCTCGTCACTAAAACCAAGCGCTCCCAAGACGGTTTAGGTACCCCAATCCTCCGCTTGGACGACCAGATGACGGCTTTAGATTGCGCCACTGATTGTCTATTCGGTCAATCTGTTCAGGATCGTAACCCAAAAGTTCTGCTATTTCCACTATTGGTTCCTTCACAACTCTGAGACATTCATCAACTGCAAACAGAGACATTTTCTTCAAGATTTTGAAGTTCTCAGGAAGTCTACTTCTAAGTTCATTACTAAGACAGGTAACACAGGCTATGCAACGTTCACGAAGATAACGTTTTTGCTCTTGAGGAACATTTGAGCTGAAGCACATTTTCTCAAATTCATACCCCAAATGTGCTCTAGGGTCGATATAAGAACTGATATCAGATGTTAGGGGATCAACCCGTGCTGTGGGAATTATTACTCTTTTGCTGGTTGAAATAATGAGATTTGAGAGGTCAGCCAAAAGCTTTGTAGGGTCAGTATTTTCACCCTGAAATGCTTTCATTGTTCGCTGAACTTCTTGTAGGAGTGGGCGCAAGAAAAGCAAGTATAATTTGTTGATGGGGTCACTGTACATATCAAATAGCAACTGTGCTAATTAACACTTCTCTGATGATCTTGCATGGTCAAAATGCATTCTTAATTCCTCCCACTGAGCTAAGATACGGGACATTGCAGGTTCTAAGGAAATCCACCGTGTATGACGGTGTATCACAAACTCTAGGAATCTGAAGTGGCGTTTTTCTGTCATTTAGGGTTTCAAACAGGGTCTTATATAACATCCGTCTTTTTGACGAATGGCTAAACCAATTATAAGTTTCACGTACAATAAAATCTATATTTCTGGGTAATGTGTCTCCCACAGAATGAGACACTGCTAGTTGGATAGAATGTCACACACATCGAATCATCATCAAGTTTGGGAGTTCAAATTCTTTTCTTAATATTTCAATAACACCATTATTTATGCCAGTGTTAACAGTTGCATTATCCACCCCAACTCCTACTAGATTTTGTGGTTCAAGCTCCACATTTTGCAATAGATTCTTGATGGCAAGTACAATAGATACTGCCGTTCCATCTGCTATTTCAACAAGTCCAAGGTATGTGGACACAATTTTCTGTAATCCTTTGCTAAAATAGCGCACAGTTATTCCAAGAATCTTCACTACAGGTATATCAGTTGACTCGTCAATCAAGAGACTGTACCGTGATCCACCAATATCTTGTCGCAAACTCTCAGTAAAGTGTGGAGCAAGCACATTAACCACAATGTTTTTGCACTTAGTTCGATGCAGTTTCATATTCTTGGCAGCACTACTATCAGAGAACACCTTTTTGCAGCCTTCTGAGAAATGATCAACAGTTAAAAATTATACATGTTCAGCTATAGCCATTGCCAGCCATCCTTCTGCTTCACTTGTGGCTTGTTTTTGAGTAGCTCTATAATAAATAAAGTAGCTCTCTGTTACAACCAGACAATCGACACGCCCACTTAAGCGAGATAATCGCCTTTAAAGTATAGGTAATAATCACGCATAAGGTAAACACGAATAATTTGTTGACCGTTACTTCACTTCACCAACTGGATATCACCACAATATAACATTTATTGTGGTTTTTAAGACTTCATTAGAGGCCAAATTTTCTTAGCTTTTAATTGATATATGCCAAAATGTGTTCAGTTCCCTATTAAAAAAGATATTACAGGTATAATAAATACGACTGTCATGGAGAAGAGGTGAAAAGTTATGTTCGTACTGATATATTAGATTAATATGGAGAATTGGTAAATAATAATAATTTATGCTATTTAGATTAAGAAACTACATTGTTTAAGCATTCTATAGGTATAATTGTGATGCAGGTACATATCAAAATAACTTTAAAATCTTCAAAAGAGTAAATACTATTGAACGTCATTTTAAACACGCTGTGTGCGTGGTGTCTTGCCGCTCGAGTGTCGGTAGTTGCCAAACGTACGATTCTCACCCGTTACTAATAATACGTCTCACTCACTATCCATGTCATTCTGAAAGTAATTGCTCGAGAGGGGATGAATGTGTGTGTGTGTTTGGAGGGATTGTGTCTGTGTGTGTGTGTTTGGAGGGATTGTGTCTGTGTGTGTGTGTTTGGAGGGATTGTGTCTGTGTGTGTGTGTTTGGAGGGATTTTGTCTGTTTGTGTGTGTGTGTGTTTGGATGGAAGGATTGTCTAACTCTCTCTCTCTCTGTATGAGGGGATGAATGTGTGTGTGTGTATGTGGAAGAAGGGATTGTGTGTGTGGAAGGAGGGATTGTGTGTGTGTGTGTGTGGATGGAGGGATTGTGTGTGTGTGTGTGTGTGTGGAAGGAGGGATTGTGTGTATGTGGAAGGAGGGATTGTGTGTGTGTGTGTGTGGATGGAGGGATTGTGTGTGTGTGTGTGTGTGGATGGAGGGATTGTGTGTGTGTGTGTGTGTGGATGGAGGGATTGTGTGTGTGTGTGTGTGTGTGTGGATGGAGGGATTGTGTGTATGTGGAAGGAGGGATTGTGTGTGTGTGTGTGTATGTGGATGGAGGGATTGTGTGTGTGTGGATGGAGGGATTGTGTGTGTGTGTGTGTGTGTGGATGGAGGGATTGTGTGTGTGTGTGTGGATGGAGGGATTGTGTGTGTGTGTGTGTGTGGATGGAGGGATTGTGTGTGTGTGTGTGTGTGTGGATGGAGGGATTGTGTGTGTGTGTGTGTGTGGATGGAGGGATTGTGTGAATAGAATAGAATAGAATAGAATAGAATATATTGATTCGCTCAGACTTTATAATATAAAGTACACAGCTCCGACAAAAATCAATCAGTTTGACAAAACATTTCAAATAACAATAGCCATTATAAGATTATATTAACACAAAACAATGAAAAAGTTATTTAACAGTTTCCATACCCAAGTCACAAACAGAAAAACAAACAAAAACAAAAAAAACAAAAACAGTACTGTACAGTACTGGTAGCCAAAAAGCCATTTACACCTATAATTCACCTGAACATATTTGAAATTAATCTCATAAATAATGACAAATTGTTGAGAACATTCACACTAGTACATTGCATTAACGCAACATATTTGAAGTGTGTTGGCCTAAGTGTGTAATATCTTTTTATATACCTATCCCTTAACCTTACAAGTTCTTCATTGGTACATTCAAAAAGAACATGAAATTCATCTCCTATAACATTAGCATCACACTTGTTACAAACACGATCTTCTCTATTTACACCTGTGTATCTACCAACATTTATTGGTAATCTGTTGTTACATGTTCTAAATCTAGTTATCATAATACGACTTCTTTTGGATAACTTAACAAGATATTCTTCCATACCATAAACACATTTAAATGTCTTATAATTACTACACAAAGATTTAGTTGATAAATTATGATGCCAAGTAGTAATCCATTGATCCTTTAGTCTCACTTCAACTGCTTTCTTAAACCATGTTGTATTGGGCATATCTTGTGATAACCATATCCCTGACATACCACACTCATTTAGTATGTTCTTTATACAGGCAATCCATGGAGAAGTGTATAACCCTAACATATCCAACTGTAATAAACACCGATACATTACATAACATAACTTAGAATCTCTGCCTGTAATTAATCTAGACCAGTAACCCAACATTCTACACTTTATATGGATTTCCAATGGGTACACTCCAAGTTCACCATATACCATATCATTACTGGTGTTTTTATGAACACATAACATCTGTTTTATATATTTTACATGTAATAACTCTAACTCTCTTATAATATAATGTCCCCATATCTCAGATGCATAGGTCAATACTGGTAAAATCATCCTATCAAATAATTCCATCTGCATATCAACAGGCAAGTCAAACTTTCTACATTTTCCTATTAATGAATACATTGCCCTTGTTGCTTGCTCCTTCAATTCCAGCTCTCCTTTCCGGAACATGCCATTGTAATTAAATGATACACCAAGATACTTATAACATCCTACTACTTCAATGTCTTCACCACCAAATACAAATTTATAATCTCTTAGATGAGTTCCTCCTCTATGAACACAACTATTTTTGTTTTATCACAATTAAGCTTTAAGTTCCATTCATTACAATATGTATTTAATGCTATCAATGCCTGCTTCCCTCCTTCCTCACTATCACACAATAATACTGTATCATCTGCATACATTAGAACCAGGAGTTTCAAATAAGAGTTTATTAAATCATGATCAAAATCCAAAAACTTGCAGTTATACTCAAGTAATTTACTTTCTATATCATTAATATAAAATGCAAAAAGCAAAGGCGACAAATTTTCCCCTTGCCTCACCCCCATATTGCATACAAAAGCATCAGACATCTGTTGTTCCAACATTACACAAGACCTCATGTTACTATACATACTTTTTATTATATTCAATGTTTTCCCATTCACTTTTTCCCTCACAAGCTTGTACCACAGACCCTCACGCCACACCATATCAAAGGCTTTCCTATAGTCCACAAATAAACAGAAAAGTTTTTTTTTTTCTCCATTTAAACAAATCAATTATACATTTAAGTAGAAATATATGATCTAAGGTGGAGTACTCCTGCCTAAATCCAGCCTGTGTTTCATTAATGATATTGATGGTATTAGAATGTGTGTGTGTGTGTGTGGATGGAGGGATTGTGTGTGTGTGTGTGTGTGTGGATGGAGGGATTGTGTTTGTGTATGTGGAAGGAGGGATTGTGTACCTGGATGACAGTTCACGGTATCAGTAACGGGAGACAATGAAAGAAGTTTCTATCAAGATAAGGCCTAAATTTCTCCAAGTTAAAAGATGTTGTTCAGCATGAACGTAAACACACACATTTTTGAAGCCAAAATTGAACCCATCACTGACCCCAACCTTCGTGTTGACTGGTACAAGGATGGTCAGCCAATTCAGATGGGATCATGCTTCCGCCTCATTCATCACTTTGGTGATGTGACGAAACTTTGGTTCGCGGCTGTATCTGCCTTATTGTATGCGTGTGTATGTATGAACCTACCTGTGTGTATGTACAGTATGCGAGTGTGTGCCTGTTTGTGTGTGTGTTGTATTGTGTTATCTACTGTGTGTCCTGTAATACAGAATTATAGGCTAGGATAGAAGAGAAAATATATAGAGAAACACACACACCCACTAAACCTCCACTGCCATTATCAGCTTAAGAGAGAGAGAGAGAGAGAAGGACATACAGTCTGTCAATGATGCACGTATCCACGGTTGAGTTATAGTACCCACACTCGTTCAGTTACACACAGTTTTAGCTGGTAAAATCTGGAGTAGAAATCAGGGGTACAGCAGATATTAGATTGACCAATCACAAACACTGTAAGATAACCCACCTTACTATTCCAGGTTTTACTGGCTAAAACTGCGAGTAACTGAACGAGGGTGGGATACATGCATCGACAGACTGTACACTCTCTCCCGTCCCATCCCATTCCATTGCTCGTTCTCTTTCTCTCTCATCCTTCCTCGGTAATCCTTCTATCTACCACTCTTCTCACACTCCACTTACTTCATTCCCTCATTCCACCCTCGTTCTCTCTACCCGTTCATCATCTCCCACTCTTTCCATCCCACTACTATAATCTTTCCTTTTTCAGTACTTTCTTTTACCTATTTCTCCCCACCATTAATACCCTGCTATCTCCACTCCCTTTCTTACTTCCCTCATCACCTTTCCTCACTCATTCCCTAATTACCAACCCATCCTCCCCCTATCCCTAACAGTCATTCAACACACATAACTTCAAGGTCAGTCAGGAAGGGTGAGGGAGTAATAAGGCAGGGAGGGAAGAATAGAACGGGAAGCAAGCAGCTATCTTGACGACGGCCTTGACCGATAGGCAGGAACACCCCCCCCCCCCAAACACACACACACAACTCTGAAGTAAGCCACAGGACCTTACTGTACTCTATTATAGTATACTGACTGTATACCCACATCTATAGAATTATATTTGAGAAGGTAGAGGTGGAGGGATGGAGAAAATGAATCATAGTCTATAGTCTTTCTATTTTGTACTGACCCGTGAGGAGGTGACCGCGGTGTTGCCAAATCTAGAATCAAAGCATTCACCACATAAAGGAAACTGTCCACTAACGAGAGTATATTGACATGAAATTTTCTACACACAATGAATTTTTCATTTAATGGTATATGATACGAACAATTGCTATGTACGTAAAATAGAGAAGATATTTCCTGTGTGATGTAGCATTTCAATCAAAAGACGTTGCCACTACTTCCGACCCAGGAATTTCCGGGGTGTGGTGAGTGAGGTGACTGAGGTCACATACATACAAATATAAAGAGAACTATTTTGTTCCCTTTCTCTTTGGAGTTGTCATAGGGTACCGTTAATTAGATATGGCAACAGTGTACTCGGAAGGAGCCACAGCCTTGTGGGTCAGTACGAAATAGAATGAGTATAGTAACTCGCTATGAGATGGTGTTAAATTTGCTGGTGGCAGTATCTCTTGATGTGAAAATATATCCTTAATGTACGGGTATTTTGTAGTATCAATATAAGCTAGCAATCGTTTAGGCTTACAATCTTTGCTTCATTCAGTGCGATGGGAGCATCATATTTTTGTGAGAGTTGTACAGTCGTGGACAATAATATTGCGCCCCTCCTGACTGGGGCGTATATCAAAAGCGCGGATTCGAAAAGTGACCGCGTTGGAACCTCACCAATAAACCATTATCAAATGAGCGGCAAGGTTAATCCCATTTGTTCCCTATGTCAATAAGTATCATTCGATGTGTCATAATGCTTCACACGGTGTTAACTGAGACTGAGAAATTATAATTTGGTCTACATTTCATTGACCAAACAGATGTAGAAGATTGCTTCGTCGAGGAGGTAATGACAGACACACCTCAGGATGAGAGATGTACTCGCTTTACAGACTATCTGGTTGATAATTAAGTAACAGCAGAATCAAAATATCCTCCAGTGCTTTGGGCTGAAGTCCCTTCAAATACAAAGCGTACCAACAATTCAGCTGAATCTTTTCATGCTCATTTCAATGAGCAATTTTATACATCCCATCCATCTATATTAATTTTGTGTTCATGGATGTACTAGGAAAGCTCCAGACTGCTACTAATATTAAGATGAGGAGTATCGGTAAACCAGCAACTACACGGAAAGTTGAACGAGACAGGACAGAATATGCCATGGCACAATACAACAAATTTATCTCTGACGAAATAAACCGACACAATTACATGAAGTGTTTAGGTAACTGATTCCCAGCAAGAACAAACATGTAACTTTGAAAGGAGTGAAAAACGCGATGAATTAAGAACAAAAAAACAAAATCCTTCAAAATCCCCGTGGTAAGCAGGGAGCAACAGATGATAGCGTCTGGCTAACGGAAGAGGTGAACGATCATTAAAGAACTGCTACACAAGCCGACTTTCAAGTAAGTGAAAATACTCCCACTCAGCCGCGCTTTTGATAGAAATATATCAGCGCTTTCAATGATGACCCGCCGCGCTTTTGATATGCCAATCCGCGCTTTCGTAAAAGGGCGCCTGACTGTGACTCAGTCAGAAGAGGGGTGCGATATTATTGTCCACAATATTACATCAGCATGGTTAAATAGCTTTTGCGAGTAGGCTTTTTCCCTGGCATTAACCTAACAGGATTTAATTGTGCATCACTATAATCCATCTGAATGAAATACCCTTCCTTGTATGCAACATCAAAAACAAATACTCTGGCTTCTATGAAGGATACAGATTCACTCTTTGGTTTTCAATTCACTATGTAATTGCTGGCGCATTCTCACAACTAGATACTAATAACGAATAGCATACCGAATAATGTTGCAATACGAGTCAAAGTCGTTAATATCACTCGCGGATAAATTTCCTTTCTTATTCCCAAATGCACTGTCACACGGTAAAAAAGTGTCCAGGCACGAGATACGTGTTCTATAAATCTATGGTTTTTAATCGGCCACTGTGCACTTCGTGGAGTATAATATTTATGTTTTTGTTTTGGCCTCCACAATTGTCACTAAACACGATTAGATGTTTGAAAGCCTTCTTATCAAACTCGATATCAATCCACTTTTTAAGACAGCTAGCAATTTCGACAGAGCCACGTCCACCTGTAACCTCGTCCCAAACAAACATTGTTGTTGTATTTGTCTTAACGTTATGAATACAAAAATTATACATCCACAATTTGCGATGGTAGTATGTAACACTTGTGGAGAGTTTTGGTATAGGGATAGTCTGCTGTAATTCTATGCAAATAACAGCTACATTATTATTATTATTTTCCTTCATCTCCTTCATTAATCGTTGACCTTCTGATGCTTTCGCCTTGTGTTGCCTTAACTGTTCTTTTCCTCCCTATTATCTCTCATTCGCTACCGAAAGACAGAAAGACAGAGGAAAACAGCTAAATACACACACGCACACACACACACACACACAGAGAGAGAGAGAGAGAGAGAGAGAGAGAGAGAGAGAGAGAGAGAATAAATAGATAGATAGAGTCAGCATATACTAAGAAAGTCATTTTAATTGGCTGTTTTTAAATTTCTCTCATTTCCCTCCCTCCCTGTACATTCTCTCATCTCCCTACATCCCCCTCCTCCCCCTCTCTCGTTTATTAAGTAAATTTCCTGTAAGGAAGGGTAGGTCGAAAGTCACACTATAATGACCCTTATCGTGTGTGTCTGTGTGTAGGGAGGTGGATGGTCGGTATGCGTGTGGCCTGTTTTCACTGGGGAAAAAAACACACGTTTGTGTTTTGTGTCAACCTACAGGAAATTTTGTGAGCTCACAAATTATTATAATTGGATTTAATTAATTATACATCTTATTCGATGCATTGTCATAATTTTACTAAGAAATATTGAAGTACATTAAGAGTTCCCTAAAAATGCAGTACGAGAAGTTGGGCTATTAGCCTGGTGGTATGGCGCCGGCACCACCCACCCACCGGCATCGTCCAAGAATTTTTTCCTTTATTATTTATGTCAATATTGTGATAACTACATGTATTTACAGTTTGTTTTTGCAATAAATATGTATATTAATGTTTTTACTCTATAGCAAACGTTCCCAACTGCTAATAAAATAATCACGAAAAGCACGAAGTAAATAGTAAGTAAATCACGCATAAGCAACATATTTCAGCTGACCAACTGTGTCTCCGTGACTAATAAAAATTCCTCACCAAGTCACTCCATTCTAATTCAGACGTTCTAGGCCTGTCTATATGCAAGTTAAGATGATATTCATTTGTTCATTAGATAGAAGAGGAATTGTAGAAGTGATTCATGTTAATAACTCAATTTCAGGGTAATGGCGGAAGTCTGGTTGTAACAGTCAAGGCCTCAATATGGAACTGTCTAGCTTTGTTTGTCTAGCACTTGAGAAGGGTTCTGATGATTTAATATGTTTTACCGACTTAATATGTCTTTTCAGGTCACACAGTTTCGCATTTATCTCGCACTTACAGTACACACAAAACGCCTTCGTTTTATCCTGCTCCACAAATGTAAGCCATCCTTTCATGTCTGGTAAAGCCTCCCAGCTCTTCCTGTATGTTTGATGGTAGGTAGGGCCCATTATTGAACAGTTATTATAAGTACTTCCTTCCACACAAGGTGAAACCGTGATGGCTGGGGAATTACTGGCACGTCACCAAGACCAACGTCACTCTCGTGCAGTAAAGTGAACCTGAACTGGACGTGTCCAATCCCTCCAATGTCTATGATCAGGACAGGATCAATAAGTCGAAAAAACGAAAATAGGACGTTAAATTATTTAACGAATGGACAAATAGAGATTGTGGAAAGTGGCCAACTACTTGTTAGGTCATTGTTTCTTTTGTTTACAATATATAATAATGAATATTAATGAATTAATCCAAATCCGCCAAATATATTAAAAATACGCTAAATTTTCCGCCATCCGCTATTAGCATTATTTTTCCGCCGTTTGAGAACAAAATCCGCTAGATCTAGTGGATTTTCCGCCAATTTGGCAACACTGGTCAGAGGGACAGAGGGTACTCAGAGGTGCGTTTATGAATGCCCCTGCGGCTTGAGGCTGTCTTGAGGCGGGCTAGACTAGATTCTGGGACATTCAAAAACAGTCCAGGTCGACCGTTGGAGACTGACTACAACAACAACAAAGATGGTGGAAAACAGATATTTTCAATAGGACCGTTCGCATGAAGAAAAAAGCTGCCACATACCACCAGATTTGTACATTTCCTTTTTTATAAAAAGGACAATGCAAATTAGCTCACCACAGGCCCCCTGTCATGATATTATACTAACAACATTATTTTGATTCACTTAAGAACATAAGAGTACCTATCTATGAGCTCACATAATAATTTGTGATGTTTTTTATGTTGTGCTTTGATGTTGGTTGTATAAGGCCCAGGTTGAAGATTTATTGATTTTACATGTGTATTGAAGTATAATATTAACTATTTTTATAAATAAATGCTCTCATGAGTCAATAGCAAAGTGATTAATATGAAAATAAAGCATTTTTTGTCAGCGGGAGTACGAGCGTATAGAACACTGACTTGGTGAAGAGAGGTTTCAATTCATATATACGGAGATATTTAACTATTTTTAAGGCAAATATTCATTGATATTAGTATAAAATATTTTTGTTAAGAGGTAGTTTGTGTATATGTGCTTGTATAAAAATATTCCAACCACCATAACCATCGCGAGAAATGTATGTATTTTATATAGGGTAACAAACGATAATTATGATTTAAAAACTATATTAGTATTAGTATTTATACGAACACACACCTTAGCAGTTCCATTGATATCACTATGAAGTCAAATGATCCAGTTTATCGACAGTGTAATTAATCAGAATAATTTGGTGTTGGTTTCTTGCGAGTTTAATGGCTGAAAAAGCTATAGTCACGTAGTACCCCGTACTGTCTGCTGCTCTCGAGGCTGGCTAGCGTATGAACGAATATCAACAAACATCAGATTGAGTCTTGTATCTTCATCTTCATCTTGTATTGAAGTATTCTTTGTCGATTGTAATAAATCACACGAGGGAAAATCATTCCCAGTAGAAACAGTTACCACCACCAAGCCGATACTACTACGAGAACACATCATACATCACTTGGTTGCTGTGTTTGTTATTGTTTTGACTGTTAAGCATGTCGTACTGTAGGCAGCGAGTATCTGCTGAAATAATTTATTTTTCTGTTATTACCTTTGTTGGTGGTCACTTGGAACATTTATACTACAATTAAAAATCAAGAAATATTCACATGTATATATAAAACCGATGAATGTTTATCCATTGAGGCACACACACCAAAAATAGTACAGCACAATAAAACTCCTCAAACTATATTACTAGCTCATTAATATGCACTTTAACGTCTTTAAAATGTTTACTGGAATATTAAAATCATAGTAAATACGTTATTTTAACGAAGAAGTGTCTATATGCAATTTTGTTCATGTACCCAATACAAAAATAAAAAATTAAATATCTGAAAGTATGTGGTGTCAATCGCTAGATCCACGCTTCATGCGAACGGTCCTATTTTGCTACTACTTTCCCTCTCGGAGCAATGGAAATCATTATTAACTTTTATCATTAACTCTTTTTTATTATTAACTTTTAATGGAACCTTAAGTTTCAGTGTTTCTCCCCCTCTGTAGCCGTTAAATTATTCGTTTTCTCACTCGTGGCTTATTAATATTGATTTTATCGTGCACACAGATGATTTCCTTATTTTTCATATGATTCGTGAAGTGGATAATTACCCTGTTTAGTTTATGTGGCGGCATTTACATTGCATGCATAGCTAGTGTGTGTAAATGAGATAATATGAAGACTAAGTCTAGTCAGTTATTATATTCAGATAGTTGTGTGTGGCTCCGTGAATATCGATCCAGACGTTGGGGGAGGAGCTAATTATTGGTTGGGTAGAGAAAATTTGAAAACGGTAGTCTTGACCATGGTTGCCAACTTAGCGCTTTACGCGCTAGATCTAGCGCTTTTTCATCATGCCTAGCGCCTTTTTTGTGTGTATTGCGCCTAGGCGCAATTTTAGCGCTTTTTACTTATTCTAGCTCCAGTTTTGGTGCTTTTCTCATGTTTTCTGGTCGTCAACGAATCCTGACTCTTAGACAATTATTATTCTGATATTCCGTTTTGATATTAATGAAAAAGAAGAAATAATAATATCAGATACGACACTACTTTTGAAATTTGGACAGGTACAGTTCAGGGCATACCACTTGTGGACGTGGTATAGACTCAGTTAACTTGTCCGGTTCAGTTCTCGTTCACCCATACAACCGTGCGGAATATTTTGTGACTGGCTCGGTTATCATAATAATAGGTGAGTAGTTGTATCCGTAGTAATTAACGGTTACATTGTTCTTTCTACTGCAGTGTGAACCACTTAAATATTTAAAATGAGTAAAAGTAAGAAATACACACACCATTTTAGAAAAGAGTGGCTTAGTGACCCCAAGTATGAAAAGAGGCTGATGACATTAGAGGGAGATGAAACAAAAGGGCTCTGTAAGTACTGTCACTGTTCATTGTCTGCCAAACTAAGTGATCTTGAGAGACACAAATACGACAAAACACAAACAAGCAGAGGAACCGTTCAGTGGCGAACGACAACCTTTCATTAATTTTGAAACAGTGAGTAACGACGTACGAGAAACTGAGGGTTGTGTGTCGCTTTTCATAGCCGAACATTGCTCGTTACGTGTGGTAGATCACTTAAGTGAGCTTTGCCAAAGACAGCAAGGCATGCAAAAATCTCAGGCTGAAGAGGTCGAAGTGTAGTGCTATTGTATGCAATGTGCTAGCCCCCCATTTCAGTGGTGACCTGAAAGCTGATATATAGGTGACCGAAAATTCGGCCTGTTAATTGATGAGAGTAACGATATGAGTAGTTTAGTTTAAAGATATTCATTTACATATCATTTTGCTTGGATCCGTGAAAATGTCTTGATATATTATATTACATGTGTACTGGTGAGTTTAGCGCTTTTTTTAGCGCTTTTTGAGGGTGAATCTAGCGCCATGCTAAATTTTCAGTTGGCAACTCTGGTCTTGACTTCAGCCAGACAGAGTATACACACATAATCGATCAGCTCCTGTCAACCCTTTGCAAAATCACAGCTAAAGATTAATGACTCGGTCTCATCACTAGTTATAATCTTCAACGTTCGTAGTTGCAATGCACTGTCTTATTGATTGAATAGAAAACATAATCAATTGACAGTGGAAGGTAAGATAAACGAGTGATAAATTATTGTGTGGACATTGAAAATTCCTGTTGGTTTGAAGGACACTGAAAAGAAAATTACTGAGACTGAAACTAACCTCTGTAATTATCAAGGCTTGTGGTTAGATTGATATTGATTATTAATTAAAGTAAATTGAGTAGGAAGGTCTTGAAATAGCACCAATAATTAAACGAGGACATTGGAAATTATACTCGTACATTGGAAAAGACTCGCAAAGACATTGAAAAGAAAACGGGAGTCACGCGCGAGGGTAACTCATTTATTTAGCTAGCTTTTTTGTGAGTGAAAGTGAGTACGTGAGTAATTTATTAATTCCGTTGGTGTAAGACTGAATTCAATAAATTATAGTAAATTAACCTTCCTTGATCCAACACAACGAAGGTAAATTAATAAACCGGGTAAGGTAAGTCAATTACTGAATCATTGCTTACTTAATTATTATATTCATTATAATAATTCCAAAATTGCACTACGAAGTTTATTACACATATCTATGACATTTTCCTAAATTACCATAGGCTTAGAGCCTTAGACTTTTATAGGATTCACGCGATTTTTATCTGGCAAGAATTGATCGAGGCAAAATAGGACAGTCTGAATTTGAACTCGATATTGGCTATACCACTGCACAGTATGTGTTGATATACGAAACTTATTCGGTGTTAAAGTGACCTATTCTTATTTCTTTGACCTAATCTTTATTACTTTTAAACAGATTCATAATGTCAACAAAATATAAATGGAAAGGAACCTATGACAGTGGTTGAAAATATAATAAATCATGGGAAGAGAAATTTATTTGGGTTAAGAAAGCAAGTGAAGGAAATGAAGACGCTTTTTGTAAATTATGTAAACACTTGCTTCAGTATACTTTAAAATTAAGGTAAGCATACTATATTTTACCTTTTATCTGCTTATTGTTTGTTATGTGTACAACATCAAATGACTATGTATATGTAGGTGCAGGGTTAACATTATTTTTATTTGCGTGCCAGGCTAACCTGCATAAATTTGTTAAAATATAATACGGCCGGATTTGGCCGTAAAATGCACATAATTTGGCCGTGAGATATTTCTGCCATCTGGCAACCCTGGGCCCTCATTGCCTTGTAATAATATCCTATACTGCAGCCTTCACCCTTGGTAACCTAGTGCAAGTCCCACAGTCAAACACACACTTACTCTATTTATAGTAATATTAGTATATTTACAGTGATATTCACTAATAACAAAACAAAAGACACAATTATGGGAACTTAATCGAGTCTGGACAAGGAACTGTTTACAGAGGTAGTTCATATAATTGATTAATTTTAGAGATGTAATTTATGGCATTGGTACGATATTGGGTACGAAATTACGGTACGAAATCTTACTTTTTCGTACTAGTCCGGTACGGTTCTTTGGGTAAGGTACGAAATTATGGTACGATATTTTTAAGCGTGCGGAATTACGATATTTTTTCGTACCGTACCGTACTTCCACCCTTGCCTGCTATACGTGTGGCATTTCCAAAACAATACATTGGCCAACTAGGGCTTTTACCAAATATCATTACACAGACCAACTATTGTTTTACCAAATAAACAAAACTGCACTAGTGGCTTATCAAAAAGAATATTAGTACACACCTGGTGCTTTACCAAAACAATATCAAATTTCCTACACCTTACTACCTAAACCAATTCACCAACAATAATAATGCACATTATAAGACCTAAACCAATTCACCAACAATAATAATGCACATTATAAGACCTAAACCAATTCACCAACAATAATAATGCACATTATAAGACCTAAACCAATTCACCAACAATAATAATGCACATTATAAGACCTAAACCAATTCACCAACAATAATAATGCACATTATAAGACCTAAACCAATTCACCAACAATAATAATGCACATTATAAGACCTCAACCAATTCACCAACAATAATAATGCACATTATAAGACCTAAACCAATTCACCAACAGATCAGGCTAGCCCCCCATGTGGACAATATGGCGTCACGACCTGGTCGGGTCGAGTCGAGAAAGAGAAGTCGAAAATTAATTTTAACACAAAATAATTACACTGACTGAATTAATAAGAAATAGAAATAATGATTGACCAAGATAGCCTCTCCAACACCTCAATACAGAGGCAGGAATTAATTACTGTACTCTTCAAAATCTCACTTGAAACAAATATTCGTAACTCGCATCACACCTTACCTGGTCGGGTCGAGTCGAGAAAGAGAAGTGAAGCTAGCAGCCCAGCACTCAACCCTCATTCCCAGATTAAAAAAAATATTTATAACTCCTTTAAATTTACACCCAATAGACTATTCAACAAAACCTAATTATCATCTACTTCATAAAAAATAAGTTTCAGTCTCAATAATATCTCTATCACAATATTATAATATTACCATTTGCGGACGAGACAAATAACTATTGCCACCTCTACACTGTTATCAAACAAAAGTATATAGGAATTTTGGGGACAAGACAATCACACTTTACCACATCAAATATAATAGCAAACAAAAGTAAGTTTCAGATATGCAGGAATATAACATAACATATTATCTCTCCACAAAGGGGGTACAGAAACTTTGGTGCATGGCTGTACTATTGCAACCCTCCATACATTATAGCTTTATCGATTTACAAACATCGACAATATTCTTATATACACATATTAACCACATCTTCGTTCACCTATCTGCCCCGATGTTGGGCCGAACCTAGGCCTAAATTAATTAAGGAAGGTTAATATCAAGCCTTGACTGATCACAACTCACAAATCCACCCACAGGGCCACCCACTACTGGCTCTAACCACTACACTCGTAAGGTGTATATAACCAGCTCACACTAAGCCGACCCACTCACTCACTGTATACCCCTGAACCACTGAACCCTGAACCCTGAACCCTGAACCACTGAACCCTGAACCCTGAACCACTGAATTGCTGACAGTCAAGTAATCTAAAATATGGTACTACATTACTTACCTTACACTAATTACACAGTTGAATACAATTATTAACACAACAAATACGTCTGATCACAAGAGAACACCAACATCCGGCTGTCCAAGGCATATAATCACACAACATACGTCCACTCTTCCCGGCACTATACTCCTGTCTGATTCCGGCCCATAACACGGCCCCACGGGTTCCGGAAACGTTTCACCCAACCAGTAAACACCTCGAGATCCACAAATTTTCTCAAACCCCATAAAACCTACTACTTATTTCAACATATACATTTAGCTATACTATAATATTAATTTACATTATATGCACACATATACCATCTTAAATTATTTCATCACAAAATGTTTGTACCCTCACAATAGCTTCGAACCATCAAAGCAACTTAACAGCTAGTTTACTTATAATCTAAGAAGGGTTAATGGCTACTACACAGTGGTTAGGGGGGGGGGGGCATACAGACCATATGACCTGATTTTTCTCGCTGTTAATCAAGGTACTCTGACTATACCGACACGTCAAGACAGTACCCCTTATTTATCATTACTAATTTAATGCACAGATGATGTCCGACTGTATTCAAAGCTCCTGTGAATTATGGAATAGCAGTTCTCTCCAAAAAATGCGGGTATAACAAGGGGTCGTCACTAACAGTCAGTTCAGATTAACTTGATCCTCAAGTATGGTTGATGTGGCACGGTGACTCCGACGTATAAGACTAGTATAGGACTGCATTTGTGAGACTTAGATAAGAAGCTGTGATTACCTTTTGTAAATACGATCACTTGTTCTTCGACATCTTTCGTTTCTTTTTCACCCTACCCCCGTTTTTTCTAAAGTAGTCAGCGAAATCCCAGAAGTGAGTTAGGACAAGTACACTCAACTTCCACTAGTGAGCAGGTTTGGTAACGATGGAGCAGGTCAGGAGTTGGGTTGGCTTGAAATAATAGGCCATTACGTTCAGCCTCCTCCTTTGCCTCCTGTATACGTGCATCAAGCGTCCAGGAGTGGGTAGTATGGCGATGTTGGAGGTGTGGCCGGGAGACATGTAGCCTATAAAAGTCATGAGTAGCAGATACAAGATCAGAGTACAACTGTTCAGCTGATGATATATCAAATGTAGGTAATACATGGGCCATAAATAAGATGTAAGTCGGGCAATATTTAGGAGGCACAGCAATACGCAAACGAGTAGCTGAAGCACTTGACCCAGCAGGGAGAGAATATTGAAACCGAAGAGCGATGTGATCAGAGAATAAGTCTGGCACTGAGGAGCACTGGACCCGAGATGCTATCAGGCCAGACGAGAGGATATAATCCAGAGTACCTCCCCGGCAATGAGTGGCACCACCAGTGTCCCAGCGTGTCAGATGATGCTTGTGGATATATGAAAGGAGACGAACACCATTACGATTAATAGAGCCAGAACCATCACCCAAATCAGAATGCCGAGCATTAAAATCTCCCATATACACCATACTACGCACTGTTGGAGAAGGAAGAGCCTCAAGAGTGAGTCTAGCTGGTGCAGAATAGACATTACATAATTGGAGTACTCCATTCCCAGGTAGAACCTCAAATAGCTGAAAGGTCATGTCAACATCAGTGGAGGTACGGAGAAGGCGTTGTGGCAAGGATCTATGTATGTAAGTCAGGAGACCATTCCTTACCAGATGAACATAACCTGAGAGGGGAGGAGCTTGCCCTGCAGCGAATGGCTGTCCTGGAAATGCTTCCTGATGACGAAAAACATATGCCTTGAGTTGAGTGAGCTTAGCATAACTGGTGATACCACCTACAATCCAGGAGATGACATCCAGCCGGCAATCACTAGCGAACTTTGTATTTGGGGGTAGAAGTCCGGTGAGATGGGGCAGATGGGCGACCTGAGGAGGGTGATGGACCAGGAGAAGGGGCTGACTTGAAAAGCTTTTCCAGATGAGATGCAACAGTATCCATCATTTCGGTAATGTATGTGTGTGTATTTTTTCTTATTTGTAAGAGTAGGGAGGGGGAAGGAAGGATTTAGAGTGAAGTGAATTACTTGTTTGTTTGTTTTTTGTTTTGTTTTAGCTCTGTCACTAGCGCAACGCCGGATTGTCCCCGTTCTAGTGATAACGGGTTTTGGATTGAGGATTGGGGAGGGGTATGTATATAGATATTATTGTTTTGTTGTGATTTTTTTATCGTGTGCCAAATAAACTAGTTTATAATTAGTTGAGTATTCCGTCACCGATATAACCATGCAAATAGACTGTGTTCCTATCTAGATATAGACTTAATTTAAGACACTGGTCGAACCCCCGTTAAAGTAATTCTGGGTTGCTTACACACGTGCCTAGTGGGTAAGGCTACGTTACCTATCCAGTGTGTGAGAACTTGATTCCTCTGATCAACCTGTGGTTTGGTGGTGGCAGCGTATACTGACGAGGAACTGGACTTGCCTTTGTAGGATTTTTTTTTTATGGTATTCGCAAGGCAATATCAGTTACTCAGTTTTTTTTTCAGACCGGGTTGATCCAGCGAAAGGATATAGAGTATCATACACTGGTGTGTCATTTTTTTTTATTGTAAAAGGCGGTGGTTTTGTTTCCTCTTCCAGTAGAGTAAGGGGACAAAATTAGCATCGTTACACCTAAATAGCCCTAAATGGCAGGAAATAGCTATGACGGTCTAACATGTCAGCCAGAGTGCACATACTGACGGTATATCACGTCAGCCGTACAGTAAGGGTTAAGGGTTCGCCAGGTCTGCTTGATGAAATTTCCCCAACTTCAACATCAGAAATTCCCTGTTTACTCTTGAAGATATTAGTTGTATATCTACCATCTACTTGATATTTCGTCTGGTAGAAATTTCCCCATTTACTCTTCAACGATCTTAATATAATTTCCCCGTAGCTACCTCTAATTCTCCATGTCTAGGGAAAATTCCCCATACTTGGCAAAACTGTGATTCGCTTTCATACCACGTATTTCGGGTTTGTTTACATTGGAGAATCTGTCGTTGTCGTTGTTTTTGTTTTTAATTTATTGTTATTGTTGTTATTATTGTTGTTGTTATTATTGTTATTATTATTTTTGTTATTATCATTATTATTATTAACGAGTTTTGATTTATAAACTTAATAGTTAATAATAGTAATAATAATTATCATCATCATATTAATAATAATAAAATAATAATAATAATAATAATAATGTTTCAAAATATATAATAATCATACGACCATAAATTATTATTATTATTATTATTTTTATTATTTTAGTTGTTAGGATAGATTTAATAAGGTTAGGTTAGGTTTTAAGACTAAAAAATTACAGTATTATTATTATTATTTTATTAGTTTTAAAGACAATATTAGCATTAAAATCTAACATTATTTTATTAGTAATGTTTTTAAAAAGACAAAATTAAGAATAAAATCTATCATTATTATTATTATTATTAGTTTTAAAGACAATATTAGCATTAAAATCTATCAGTATTAATATTATTAGTTTTAAATACAATTGTTTTAGTATAATAATTAAATAAATAAATAATGTTTTATTAGTATTAAAGACAATATTAACATTAAAATCTATCATTATTATTATTATTAGTTTTAAATACAATTGTTTTAGTATAATAATTACAGAAAAATTAATAATAGTTTTAATAGTTTTAAAGACAATATTAGCTTTAAAATCTAACATTATTGTATTAGTAATGGTTTTTTAAGACAAAATTAACACTACAATCTATCATTATTAATCTATTAGTTTTAAAGACAAAATTAACACTAGAATCTATCATTATTATTTTATTAGTTTTAAAGACAATTGTTTTATTAGTATTAGCTTGGGTCTGCATGGGTTGAGGATTAATAATGTACAGTACACTCGTGATACATAATCCCTGACCAGAGATGTCACACACACACACACACACACACACACACACCCTGCATTCGAACTCAGCCTCTCTAGGTGTACTGGGTGGCGAAATTAACAATACAACACACACACACACACACACACACACACCCTGCATTCGAACTCAGCCTCTCTAGGTGTACTGGGTGGCGAAATTAACAATACAACACACACACACACACACACACCCTGCATTCGAACTCAGCCTCTATAGGTGTACTGGGTGGGGAAATGAACAATATCTGGCGATTCGAAGCTTTCTGCTCCTCACACTCTGGTCAGAAATTATGTATCACGAGTGTACAGTCATGGGTACTAGTGGTGGACCAGGGTACAAGGCGTGTTGGAGAGCAACTAAACGCCGTTCCAACAAGTGAATTTTCTACTATGCATTTCTGGCCCCACGAATCACGGCTTTTCGCGATTTTCAGCCAAAGAAATTGTTTAATAAGATTGGTACTTTGGCACAGCCTAATTTTGAGTTGGGTTTTGCAAAGACAAATATTCTTTAATAAGGTGTTTACTCCTGACTCTCTGATGGTATAGCCGAGCATCGCCAACGTGAACATTCGAACACCTACTACTGTACTCCCCAATCCAGTCCATCACTACCACCCTCCCTCACTCTCCCCCTCATCATTCTCTCCTCCAACATCCGTCCCTACCTCCATCCCTCTAATCCCTCCCATTCTCTCCTCCCACATCCAACCCTAACCATCCCTCCCTCTCATTCCCCCCATTCTCTCCTCACATATCTGTTCCTACCATGGAGTTAGTATAGGTGGAGGCGCCATGGCTCACTAATCGGCGCCTTCAATATGACGGACACCAAGATATGTTTCAACATATAAAAAAAAGTTGGACTTCTGACCTGACTACAATAGGTATGCGCCATCATGAAGGCGCCGAAATAACAGATTGGTGGCTTCACAAATCAGGTCGTACTGGCGTCTCCACCTATCCTAGCTTCATGGTCCCTCCCTCTCATCCCTCCCATTCATTCCTGCCTCATCCCATTTGATTTTCCTCCCCGTCGCCCATTTTACCATGTGAGATTTATAAGAGGTTACGTATGTTATAGTAAGTACTTATTATTTCAATATGCACAAATTTAGTGTAAACTCTTCAACAATCAAACCTGTGAAATAGGATGGTGAGGAAATAAGTGTTCGTGATAAAATTGTTATAAATACAAGTTCATTCTCAATAATCCTCATGTGCATTTAATCTCTCAATTATGAATGTATTCCTGCCTCCATGTGGACAATGTAGCCTTTTGGTCATAGCTGCTATGAACTGAACCCTCCGTCTCCCTAGACCGAGGGTATACAAGTGCTGATGCTTCAGCTGACACCACGTACAGTCACGGGAACTAATAAATATACAGGTGTGCTTCGAATACATAGAGACAATAAATAAATGTACAATAAGATTTTAATTGGAATTATTTCGTCGGTCAATTAAACTCTTCAAAACTTCAACCAAACCTGTATACTTATTAGTGCTCATGACTGTACACCTATAATGTATAGTCTCGTACTGTACAGTCGGCGGCAAAAGTCCTGTCGCCTTACCTGCTTCACCGAGACATGCAGTGTACATGGACTCGAGAAATACATACGTTTTCTACACTTAATAATCTCGAGTCTATGAACATTGCGTGCCTCGGTGAAGCAAGTGAGGCGACAGGACTTTTGCCGCCGACTGTACACTTCAGAATCTCCTGAGTTGACGAACATGCCCTTTTGGCTGGGAGCTGCGAGAGTCCTGAGGCTACACTCAGAAACATGTGTTGGTGTGAGACTTGTGGGACTGTGGAGTGAAGCATCGGAACTCTCACATCTCCCTGCCAAAAGGACACGTTACACGGTGGGGAGGATGGAAGACACGAGAGGTGAGGAAGGAGGGATGGAATATGGGATGGGGTCTGGACGTCGTTCGAATGTGTAAGGTAGTCATGCTGACTCATCTGGCTTCGACTTAATTAAAACGCTAAGAGTAAACACCTTATTACAGAATATTTGTCTTTGCAAAATGCAACTCAAAATTAGGCTGGGGTGTGTTGTACACTGTGCCAAAGTACCAATCCTATTAAGCAATTACTTTGGCTGGAAATCGCGACCAACCGTGATTTACGGGGCCAGAAATGCCTAGTAAACCACCATCAACGTATGCGTTGCTAGTGGTTCATAAGACACTCATTGTACCCTGATTCACCACTATTACCCATGGCTGTACTGTAAAGTCATGGTCTAATGTACTGCAACACCTTCCAATGAGATGGCTTCGAAAAATGATCCGAAACTATAGCTGTTGGTGTGTGCAATTTTGGTTCATAAAATTAACTCAAATAGCTCGCTTTTATTCACCAGGTTGCAGTACATTAGACCATCACTTTACGTGGCCGGAGATAGAAGGACCATTGTCTTTAAGGTACCGACCGACGCATAGTAAACACGATAATCTCTTCCATACAGAGTACAATAAGGGCACAAAGACCACCCAAGGCCAGGACATAGAAGGAACCTTGAAGGTGACTTAAACTTAACACTACACGACCACTGTTAGACTCCTGTGTGTGTGTGTGTGTGTGTAGAGGAGGAGGGAGGGTGTGGGGAAGGGGGGAGGGGAGGGAGAGAAGGAGTGGGGGATGGGAAGGTGTGTGTGTGGAGAGAGAGAAAAAAAAAAGGGGGGTAAGGTGTGTGTGTGGAGAGAGAGAGAAAATAAAGGGGGGTAAGGTGTGTGTGTGTAGGGAGAGAGAGAGAAAGGGGGGAAAGTGTGTGTGTGTGTGTGTGTGTGTGTGTGTGGAGAGAGAGAGAGAGAGAGAGGAGGGGGGGAGAGAGAGGGAGATCGGAGGAGGAAGGGGAAGGGGGTAGAAAAGGTGTGTGTGTGTGTGTGTGTGTGTGTAGGGAGTGGAGGAGTATGGAGAGATGTGTGTGTGTGTGTGTGTGTTGATGGAGAGAGAAGGGTGTGTATGTGTGTGTGTAGAGAGAGAGAGAGAGAGGTATGTATGTGTGTAGAAAGTGAGAGAGAGTGAGAGATATGTTTGTATGTGTGTGTATGTGTGTGTATGTAGGGGGAGAGAGAGAAGATACAATTAAAATATTATTCAGTACATTAATTCATTAGAATATCCTTAATTATTTACTTCAAAATATAATAATAATAATAATAACAACAATACTACCTCTACTATTACTACTACTACTATTACTACTACTACTATTATAATTACTACTACCACCACTACCACTACCACTACCACTACCACTGCTACCACTACTACTACTACTACTACTACTACTACTACTACTACTACTACTACTACTACTACTACTACTACTACTACTACTACCACTACTACCACTACTACTACTACTACTACTACTACTAGTAGTAGTAGTAGTAGTAGTAGTAGTAGTAGTAGTAGTAGTAGTAGTAGTAGTAATATTAATAATAATATAAATACTTCAATTATTAAAGTCATGTGTCATAATAAAATTAGGTTATTGTTTGAAGTTATTTGACCTTTAAGTGAAATAATTCCATGACTTATTTTATATATATAACTGTGACGTTAATTGACCTGACCTGACCTGACCTGACCTCTCTATAGTGTGTAATCTGTCCTGACCTAATCTAATCTACCTTAACCCAACCTTTCCTTCTCTCCCTCCCTAACCTATCTTTCTATTTCTTTTCCTTCACAAACCAAACCTAACCTAACCTAACCTAACCTAACCTAACCTAACCTAACCTCATCTGTACCTCACCTGTATATTAACCAGCAGAGTACTTTTATTATTGATATGAGACCTAACTGGTATGAGACCTAACTAAACCTAACCTAACCCAACATTCTCTTTCCTTCCTAACCCCAACCCTCCCTAACCTATTGGTATAAGACCTAACTGGTATTGGTGTTGGCATTGGTAAGAGACCTAACTAAACCCTCCCCAACCCTCTCTAACTCCAGTCACGAAGAGAGTGTGTGAAGTTCCAGGTCACAAATCATATATATTCAGTAATTTTCATTGATATCATTCATACACTCTGTTCGTGACTGGAGTTCATTGGGGTTCGTATGAGCTGCCGTCTATTCAGAGAGAGTTGCCAGATATCTCCACACGTCAAACAAATGTGGGACAGAATAGGCTTCCTCAACTGTACATTAGCAAGCAGAGATGTATTAGTGTTAGTATGAGGCCTAACTAAACGTAACCTAACCTAACCTTTACATTAGCAAGTAAAATAAGTAGTATTGGTGTTAGTATTGGTATTGGTAAGAATCCTAAACAAACATTAAGGAGGCGTGGGAATAGGGGGGACAGGCTTGAGGGGGTTTTAGGGGGTACAGGAGTAAGGGGACAGGCTTGGGGGGTTGGGGTGTGTGAATAGGGGGACAGGCTTGAGGGGTTTTTAGGGGGTACAGGAGTAAGGGGACAGGCTTGGGGGGTTGGGGTGTGTGGGAATAAGGGGACAGGCTTTCTACCCACACCAAGCCTGTCCCCCTATTCCCGCACCTCCCCAAACCCCCCTCAAGCCTGTCCCCTACTCCCACACTCCCTTAACCTAATGTAATCTCACCTGTACTGTACATTAACCTCAACTTCCCTAACCTCACCTATTCGTATGAGACCTAACCAAACTTTATCTGTACATTAGTAAGCAGAGATGCATTAGTATTAGTATAGGTAAGAGACCTAACTAAACCTAACAACCCACTTTAACGTAACTTTACCTGTACATTAGTAAGCTGTGATGTACTAAAGTGTGTTCAAAACTTGTGTTCCGCTGGCCTCTTATGCTTAGATAGATAGAAATAGATAGATAGATAGACAGATAAGAGATAGATAGAAATAGAGACAGATAGAGATAGATAGATAGAAAGATACAGATAGAGATAGATAGATAGAAAGATATAGATAGAAATATATATAGATATAAAGATATAGATAGAAATAGAGACAGATAGATAGAGGAAAATGGAACACAAGTTTTGAACAGACTTTAGTGTTGTTGTTGTTGTTGGTTGTTGATTTCCTGGCACCTGCTTTAATCAGTTCAGTCCTCCATTGGCATTGGTATATGACCTAACTAAACCCTCCCCAACCCTCTCGAACCTCACCTGTACATTAGCCAACAGGGTGGTGATATTAGTATTGGTATAAGACCTAACTAAACATTAACCTCACCTAACCTAACTACACATTAACCTCACCTAACCTAACCCAACCTTCCCCAACCTCAACAGTACATTAACAAGCAAAATAGCATTGGTATGAGACCTAACTGGTATTGGTAAGAATCCTAACTAAATCCAAACCTCACCTGTACATTCTCTAAAAAAAGTATCGACATTAACTCAAAAGAAAGAGGACAGCAAGAAACGTAAAATTCTGATACATCTCGAGGCAACTTGGAATGTGTTGGTAAGCCTGTAGATGAAGGTGCCAATTCAGTATTTATATATGTTAAGGGACCCTGTGCTGTAGTCAGAAAATTGGAGGTAGAGGAGTCCTTCAAATATTGCCACGAAACACCACCTATATGGAAGGAGCTTGTTTCGTGGCATGGTCAGAAGGAATCAGAAGCCTCCAATTTTCATACATGATCACAGGGGCCTTAAGCTTTTGAAATAGGGCCGTAACATGGCTATGCGTACAGCATGTGGTCACATATCCTACTAAATGACTACCTTAATTCATAATGCAAAACAGTGTAGCCCATTGGAGCATGGATATCCCGTAGTAAAATAATAAAAATACATTAGTAAGCAGAGATGTATCAGTGTTAGTACTGTCATTGGTATGAGACCTAACCAACCTGACCTGTACATTAGAAAGCAGAGATGTATTAGTGTTGTTGTTATTGGTATGAGACCTAACCAACCATACCTGTACGTTAGTAAGCAGTGATGTATTAGTGTTGTTGTTATTGGTATGAGACCTAACCAACCATACCTGTACATTAGTAAGCAGTGATGTATTAGTGTTGTTGTTATTGGTATGAGACCTAACCAACCATACCTGTACATTAGTAAGCAGTGATGTATTAGTGTTGTTGTTTTTGGTATGAGACCTAACCAACCATACCTGTACATTAGTAAGCAGTGATGTATTAGTGTTGTTGTTATTGGTATGAGACCTAACCAACCATACCTGTACATTAGTAAGCAGTGATGTATTAGTGTTGTTGTTATTGGTATGAGACCTAACCAACCATACCTGTACATTAGTAAGCAGTGATGTATTAGTGTTGTTGTTATTGGTATGAGACCTAACCAACCATACCTGTACATTAGTAAGCAGTGATGTATTAGTGTTGTTGTTATTGGTATGAGACCTAACCAACCATACCTGTACATTAGTAAGCAGTGATGTATTAGTGTTGTTGTTATTGGTATGAGACCTAACCAACCATACCTGTACATTAGTAAGCAGTGATGTATTAGTGTTGTTGTTATTGGTATGAGACCTAACCAACCATACCTGTACATTAGTAAGCAGTGATGTATTAGTGTTGTTGTTATTGGTATGAGACCTAACCAACCATACCTGTACATTAGTAAGCAGTGATGTATTAGTGTTGTTGTTATTGGTATGAGACCTAACCAACCATACCTGTACATTAGTAAGCAGTGATGTATTAGTGTTGTTGTTATTGGTATGAGACCTAACCAACCATACCTGTACATTAGTAAGCAGTGATGTATTAGTGTTGTTGTTATTGGTATGAGACCTAACCAACCATACCTGTACATTAGTAAGCAGTGATGTATTAGTGTTGTTGTTATTGGTATGAGACCTAACCAACCATACCTGTACATTAGTAAGCAGTGATGTATTAGTGTTGTTGTTATTGGTATGAGACCTAACCAACCATACCTGTACATTAGTAAGCAGTGATGTATTAGTGTTGTTGTTATTGGTATGAGACCTAACCAACCATACCTGTACATTAGTAAGCAGTGATGTATTAGTGTTGTTGTTATTGGTATGAGACCTAACCAACCATACCTGTACATTAGTAAGCAGTGATGTATTAGTGTTGTTGTTATTGGTATGAGACCTAACCAACCTCACCTGTACATTAGTAAGCAGTGATGTATTAGTGTTGTTGTTATTGGTATGAGACCTAACCAACCATACCTGTACATTAGTAAGCAGTGATGTATTAGTGTTGTTGTTATTGGTATGAGACCTAACCAACCATACCTGTACATTAGTAAGCAGTGATGTATTAGTGTTGTTGTTATTGGTATGAGACCTAACCAACCATACCTGTACATTAGTAAGCAGTGATGTATTAGTGTTGTTGTTATTGGTATGAGACCTAACCAACCATACCTGTACATTAGTAAGCAGTGATGTATTAGTGTTGTTGTTATTGGTATGAGACCTAACCAACCATACCTGTACATTAGTAAGCAGTGATGTATTAGTGTTGTTGTTATTGGTATGAGACCTAACCAACCATACCTGTACATTAGTAAGCAGTGATGTATTAGTGTTGTTGTTATTGGTATGAGACCTAACCAACCTCACCTGTACATTAGTAAGCAGTGATGTATTAGTGTTGTTGTTATTGGTATGAGACCTAACCAACCATACCTGTACATTAGTAAGCAGTGATGTATTAGTGTTGTTGTTATTGGTATGAGACCTAACCAACCATACCTGTACATTAGTAAGCAGTGATGTATTAGTGTTGTTGTTATTGGTATGAGACCTAACCAACCTCACCTGTACATTAGTAAGCAGTGATGTATTAGTGTTGTTGTTATTGGTATGAGACCTAACCAACCATACCTGTACATTAGTAAGCAGTGATGTATTAGTGTTGTTGTTATTGGTATGAGACCTAACCAACCTGACCTGTACATTAGTAAGCAGTGATGTATTAGTGTTGTTGTTATTGGTATGAGACCTAACCAACCTCACCTGTACATTAGTAAGCAGTGATGTATTAGTGTTGTTGTTATTGGTATGAGACCTAACCAACCATACCTGTACATTAGTAAGCAGTGATGTATTAGTGTTGTTGTTATTGGTATGAGACCTAACCAACCTCACCTGTACATTAGTAAGCAGTGATGTATTAGTGTTGTTGTTATTGGTATGAGACCTAACCAACCATACCTGTACATTAGTAAGCAGTGATGTATTAGTGTTGTTGTTATTGGTATGAGACCTAACCAACCATACCTGTACATTAGTAAGCAGTGATGTATTAGTGTTGTTGTTATTGGTATGAGACCTAACCAACCATACCTGTACATTAGTAAGCAGTGATGTATTAGTGTTGTTGTTATTGGTATGAGACCTAACCAACCATACCTGTACATTAGTAAGCAGTGATGTATTAGTGTTGTTGTTATTGGTATGAGACCTAACCAACCTCACCTGTACATTAGTAAGCAGTGATGTATTAGTGTTGTTGTTATTGGTATGAGACCTAACCAACCATACCTGTACATTAGTAAGCAGTGATGTATTAGTGTTGTTGTTATTGGTATGAGACCTAACCAACCATACCTGTACATTAGTAAGCAGTGATGTATTAGTGTTGTTGTTATTGGTATGAGACCTAACCAACCATACCTGTACATTAGTAAGCAGTGATGTATTAGTGTTGTTGTTATTGGTATGAGACCTAACCAACCTCACCTGTACATTAGTAAGCAGTGATGTATTAGTGTTGTTGTTATTGGTATGAGACCTAACCAACCATACCTGTACATTAGTAAGCAGTGATGTATTAGTGTTGTTGTTATTGGTATGAGACCTAACCAACCATACCTGTACATTAGTAAGCAGTGATGTATTAGTGTTGTTGTTATTGGTATGAGACCTAACCAACCATACCTGTACATTAGTAAGCAGTGATGTATTAGTGTTGTTGTTATTGGTATGAGACCTAACCAACCATACCTGTACATTAGTAAGCAGTGATGTATTAGTGTTGTTGTTATTGGTATGAGACCTAACCAACCATACCTGTACATTAGTAAGCAGTGATGTATTAGTGTTGTTGTTATTGGTATGAGACCTAACCAACCATACCTGTACATTAGTAAGCAGTGATGTATTAGTGTTGTTGTTATTGGTATGAGACCTAACCAACCATACCTGTACATTAGTAAGCAGTGATGTATTAGTGTTGTTGTTATTGGTATGAGACCTAACCAACCATACCTGTACATTAGTAAGCAGTGATGTATTAGTGTTGTTGTTATTGGTATGAGACCTAACCAACCATACCTGTACATTAGTAAGCAGTGATGTATTAGTGTTGTTGTTATTGGTATGAGACCTAACCAACCATACCTGTACATTAGTAAGCAGTGATGTATTAGTGTTGTTGTTATTGGTATGAGACCTAACCAACCATACCTGTACATTAGTAAGCAGTGATGTATTAGTGTTGTTGTTATTGGTATGAGACCTAACCAACCATACCTGTACATTAGTAAGCAGTGATGTATTAGTGTTGTTGTTATTGGTATGAGACCTAACCAACCATACCTGTA